>AFIY01000126.1:0-210933 GCA_000223825.2 Zymoseptoria passerinii SP63 | reverse complement strand
GTTGTTCCTAGAGTTAAATTATATATTGTTCTATAGCTACGATCTGCTCTTTATAACGGCGTCTCTACTTATCTATTATATTCTATAATATCGCGAGCGCGGGGGGCGCTTACTAATCTTGCCTATCGATACGGCCTTCTTCGTTAGCTATAATGAGTTCCGGGTCGATCTTAAGTCTAGAGCGACGAGATTTTCGGGTAGTTAGATTTTAAGGGACGGCTAAGGAGTAGTAGTAGATATAGAAGGGAAGGTAGATAAGAAACTATAGTAGTTATATATATAGAAAAGGTAACTACCGTAATATAATCTAAACAATTAAGGTAGTCCTTCTAAGCTTAGGATAACGGTAGAACTAAAGGTCGTCCGGAAAAGAGGAGCGAGTCGGCGTAGAGCTACGATAGATATAGAAAGGCTTTTACTAATTCGATAGTATAGACTAGAGTAAGGTTAGTCGGTACCGCGGTCTACTATCGCGGGCTCCTTTTAGTAGCGGTCTCTCGGGCTTAGGATAGGTTAGGGTTTTCTCCGTCTATAGTACGGGGAATAGTACCTATAAGGGCTAGTTTTTATATAGTAACGAAATAGTAAAACTCGTGACTAAGCCGTTCCGTAACACTGCGGCAAGCTTGAGGCGGAGTTGGACGTCGGAAACCCGACCGCCAAGTTCAATAGTTCTATGTACATTTGTTGCCTCACATCGCAACGTCGCTGTTGCAAGTTTCAAGTCAGCACGATATGTCGACTGCAGCTAAAGCGACACTCGCTTGTACGACTCTAGGTGCTATTGGCATCGTCCTGTTCGTGCACCGGCAGCAGGATCTTGACAAAGCTGTGAGTGCTGTCGATACCCTGGAACAATCATCTATGACAGCTATTGACTTTTGGGCAGGCAATGCATCAGGGAGTCATCCGAGACATGGAGCAACAGCGAATCAAGCGCGAACGACAAGCGGACTTCGAAATGCAACGACAGCTGGAGGAAGAGTACCGCAAGGTGCAAAATGTTACCAATAGCACAGGAGGAGGAGTGAAGGGGAAATGAAAGACGTGGGAACTTGCATGGCTGGACGATGTTTGAGAATGGAAACACTGCTCGAAGTGAGCCGTGAGAGGGACGTTCTCCCAGTGACGCTACTTACCCGAGACGATTCGGAAGTGAGCCTAGTCGCTCGATGAGAGTCGATGAAGGTGAACCATCAAAGGCCTGCGGGAGGGATTGGACTGTCTCAACAGAGGGTCACCGCGACAACGGATCATGAACGCTTCAGTGAGCAAACCATCCGCCTGATGCCTCAATCTTCACAAGCGTTGTGGGCGTCACCGGACTGGCCAGCAAGTACCGCAGTTCCTCGGTGAACACCGCAACACGATGTGCATTCCGATGCGACAGCTATCGGAGCTGCAGGCCACAACATATCGCCCAAGAGCCAACATGAGGAGGTAGCGATCTGCTGGGAACTCGCGTGTGCACCCCCACGGCGGCGAGGTCTGGAGTACATCCCAGGCGATAAGAGACACATGAACATACAATTCCGCTCGAGAACATCTCAATTCTTTCCGACTCGATACGCCTCTGAGGCTGTGTTTCGCCACACCGATTCTCGACCGTAGTCTGAGATGCCTTGCTCAGGATCATCGAGAATGGCATGTACCACTTCCTTCCACGCCGCCCAGGATGCTTCCTTCCGCGGTCCGCTGAGATTGCATACAGGCCAATCGCTTCCGAACATGATCTTGCGTGGGCCGAAGACCTCGAATATGTGGTTGTACCAAGGCTTCATTGTCGAGACAACGTCACTCACAGCCTTCAAGCCAGCAGAGAGCTCGCTGAATGCGCCTGACAGCTTCATGTAGGTCTTGGACAATGTTGACATCGATTCAATCGCCGCGCGCCATCGATCAAACGATTCGCCATAATTCGCAAAGTCTGGTTTGCAGAAGTGGTTCAAGATGAAGACGACCTTTTCGTCCTCCAAGACATCTTCATGTGCAAGTTTCATTGCTCTCGAAATCGCTTCGAGCTGCCAGACGCCTCCCGAGTTCTGATCGACTCCGACATCGAACGAGAATCCTTTCCGACCAAGTATTCTCAAATTCTCCAAGAATTCTGTACTGAACACGAGCTTTTCGAATTCGGCACGGTCAGTGATGGCCTGTAGAAGGAATCGAAAGCCTTTGACTCTTCCCCACGTCTGCAGTCCAGCCGTCTGCTCTGCAAGTTCTAGCCATTCTTCAAGGACAGCAGCTGGCTGATCTAACGGCGCCCATGCGACGATACCAAGCAGCATCCTGCTGCCTCGCTCTCCGTATCGTCCTTCAACAATAGCTCGAAGAAATCTGATCTCGTCCAACGGTCCCTTGGCCCAGGCTGAAAGATGACCAGAGGGCTTCTCGTACTTTACATCCGTCTCAACGTAGATAATGCCTTCCACGAGAGCGCTTGTGCTGTGTTCGTCCTTCCTGTCAGAAGCTTCGCAGTAGTCCGAGAGTAGATGTTCTTTTGCCAAAGGCATGCCCGGTGTCATCCAAGCATGCCCTTCTTCGTTGGACATGCTTTCTGGCCAAAGATGGACATGGCTGTCGATGATCCGAGTCGGTGGCATGAGGTTGATTTTCTATTCGATGGTGGATGCTTTCGTATCTAGTTGGGCAATGATATCGAAGCAGTCGGACGTGAATCGTGACCCGTCAATTGCCGTAGTGTCGCTGTCGCTGGGAGGTGTAGCTTCTGGAACTAAGAAAGTTTGGGCGACGAAAGAGCTCGCTCTGCATTGTGCCGAGCTGGGCTCCACTGACGCTGCCAACATCGTGGCTAGAATGTGTAGCGATTACGATCTTTCACTACTGTTTGCTCCAACCTTTAAGCGGTCGGACTGTGCCTATTGACATCACTGAAAATTCATATAAGACGTTCCTAAACAACCGCCATACAATCCAGACCAGCTCAGTATTTCGACGATGGCTCTGCTAGAAGGGAAAGTCGCGGCCATCACCGGTGCCGTAACAGGAATCGGGAGAGCTATAGCGATCGATTATCTCAAACATGGCGCCAGCGTCGCTGTCAATTACTTCCCGGATGCGAGGTCGGCACAGCAATTTGAAGATCTGCGAGCAGAAGTTGGCGAGGACGCGAAGTTGATCGGAGTTCCTGGAGATATTACAAAACCAGAGACTGGGCAGGAATTGGTGAGAAGAGCAGTCGAAGAATTTGGAGGGCGGTTGGATGCCTTCATCACAAATGCTGGCGTTTGCCAATTTGCGGACTTCTTGACGTGAGTTTGAGAAAGCGTGTTGCGTGGGTGTGTTCAAATGGCTGAGGCGAGAACAGCATTACACCAGATCTCGTGAACCAAACGATAGCTACCAACCTCAATGGCGCGTTCTTTGCTGTCCAAGCCGCTGCTCAACAAATGTCTACACAGACACCACAGGGGGGTAGCATCATCGGCATCTCTTCTATCTCGGCGCTGGTCGGTGGCGCTGGTCAAACGCATTATACGCCTACCAAGGCAGGAGTTCTATCACTCATGCAGTCCACCGCCTGCGCTCTGGGCAAATACGGCATTCGATGCAATGCGTTATTGCCAGGCACAATCCGAACACAGCTCAACGATGAAGACCTTGCGGAAGAGGACAAGCGAAAGTACATGGAGGGCCGGATCCCTTTGGGCAGGCTGGGCCAACCGAAAGACCTTGCAGGACCAGCAGTATTCCTGGCAAGTGATTTGAGCGAGTATGTGACCGGCGCGCAGCTGTTGGTGGATGGCGGACTGTTCGTGAATCTGCAGTAGCATATGGATCAGTCGAAGCCACCAAAATCAGTCTCTTCACCTGCATCGGCCGTGACAGCTTCCTGCCTCTGCCTGCTCCCGCGGATAGCGCCCTTTTTCTTGTTCTCCTCACGGCGCTCAAAGCCAGATTTTGTGCTGATTCTGCCGCGTCTTGCAGCTTTCGGGTCTTCCTTCATGCCTTTGGCAGTTCTCGACTGGATGCCGTGCTTCCTCAGATCTTTCTTTGCTTGCTTCGTCAGGTTTGGAAGAGCATCAAGCAGCCATTGTTGAATGCCCTCCTTGCTGGATGACCCAGAGTCGGCCTTCTGCTTCTGAGCCACGGCGACAACGTTTGCAACGTTCTTGAGATATGGTATGTCGTCTTTGCTGTACAGCGTCACTGCGACACCACCCTCGCGGCCCGCTCGTCCGGTACGACCAACACGATGGACATAAGCCGCGCTCGAAGTTGGGATATCGTAGTTGACAACTCCGTTCACGCCGCGGAAGTCGACGCCTCGAGACAACAAGTCTGTAGTGATCAGTACCCAGATCTCTCCCTTGCGGAACTTAGACATCACGGCATCCCTCGCAATATCTGAAAGATCAGAGTGGAGGACGGCGATCCTGCTGATCCCTCCTGCTTCCGGTGGAATATCGTAGAGCAATTCAGAGTGAAGTGCTACGGCTCGTTCGATGGTTTGAGTGAACACCAAGAATGGCGGAAGTAGAGGCGGACCGGACTCTGCTGTGGTAGTCGTCGGATGAAGCAATTGGCGTAAGCCCATGAGTTTGCCTTGCTCGGATGCAGCATATACCAAGCGATGCTGGATGTTTGGCACCGCCGAGTCTTTCAGTCCAACGACCAGACGAACCAAAGGAGCCTCAACACACTCGCCATCTGTTGATGCCGAGATGCGCCCTCTTCGTTCGTCGATAACGGTGCGTGCCAATTCCTCGACATTGCTGCCCATCGTGGCCGACCATAGACTCACCCTGAGATCCGGCCTGAGAAGAGCGTTCCAGATTGCAAGGGACTGCTCTCTGAAGAGTGGATCGAGAAGGACATCAGCTTCGTCCATAATGAGAAAACGAACATCCGCGAACACTTCGCCATCGTCCTCTTGAGCCTCCTTGACAATCGTCGCCAGCGTGCCAGGCGTCGAAATCAAGACGTCGGATTTGACAACAATGCCGTTCGTTTCCGGTGTATCTCCGTTTTCGGGGTTTGTGTCTCCGATTTCAGCGGTTCTTGAAGATCTGGGTAGCTTCATGCCCTTCCGCACTTGGGTGACCTTGATCCCTGTATCCTTCGCCAACTTCCTTCCTTCATTCGCGATTTGTCCAGCAAGTTCTTTTGTGGGTGCAAGTATAATCGCAAATGTCTGCTTCGAGCCCTGTGGTAGCTCTCGTCGCAATTTGTTGATGTTGTGCAATGCAGGGATCATAAATGCCAGTGTCTTGCCGCTTCCCGTCGGCGCCACAGCCAGGAGATCGACCTGCGAGGTGGCCGGACTAGCTGGCGAAGAGGACGCTTTGGGCAGAAAGTTCTCCGCCTGGTCCAGTAGAAGTGGCAGTGCTCCAAGTTGGACTTCGGTGGGTATGGCGTATCCCTGATCGTCAATATTCGTCGCCAACCTGCCAGAAAATCCGTACCGAGTACGAAGCTCTGCAAATGCCTGCAGAGGTTGTGGGAACAGTGGCATCTTCTCTACCTTCTCGATCTTGCTCTTCTTCTTCTCGCCACTCTTCCGCCGTTCCTTCTTGGGTGGTGCTGGCGAATTTATCCATATCGCCTTCATCTTGTGCTTGTGAAAAACGTGCTTGCAGTCCTCCGTTGACATAACGCTCGCGAGCGGAGCGTTTTCAATTGCCACTATTGCAGCATGTTTCTCCTCCTTGACCGCTCCAGCAGTCACATCTTGTCGTCCTTTCGAGCTCGAGTCGCCAAAGAAGTCCAACTCCGCGACTTCTTGCGTATGTTCCGCTCTCTTGCGTTTCCTCGATATTTTCCCAGCCGGCTTGCTAGATTCCTTGTCGAGTGGAAAAAGTTGCGGCTGTGCAGACGCTCCGCTTGAGGGAGTACTTTTCGATCGACCGACACCGGTTTTCGACAGCCGTGTCGACCGCGACAAGAGCTTGTATGGATCCATGGGCCTGAGACGAGGAAGTTGTGTGCAATCATTGAATGCCGCAAGACTGTAACGGATGATCCGCGAGAGTCTAGAGAAAGTTCGAAGTTCAAGGGATCCTCCTCCACACGCTTCGGGCCGCAGAACGCCAGACTATCAATCGCAGTTCACCCAATGTTCCCTCTAGAGTCTACACTCGTTGTTGTTGATGAATCGAACGATCTGGCCTTTGAGCAGATGGAAGCTCAGTATGGCAGACCCGCTGTACGAACTGCTCACGCCGTATTTCGACAATGACACCACTGCGCCCTCATCACGAGAAGCCACCACCTCCAGCTACCTCGCCCGCCTGAGCACGCTCTCCTACGCCGATCTCACGTCCGCCGAGTCATCCTCACTCCTACAATCCGCACAGTCCGCGCATCGCAGTCTCCAGGCTCTCTCTAAGCGATCGCATAAAGCCGTCATCTCATCCTCGTCACACCTTTCGAATCTCTCAACACTACTACCGACGTTTGGCACGCAAGCACGAGCATTGAACAATGATATTCCGGCATTGGAATGTGCAGCTTCCGAGTTCGCACAAAAATACGACAGAAGTACGGAGAACGCAGTGCTGGACAGGAGGAAACGGACAGCGTTGCTCTCGCGCAATGTGGATCGTGTGTCGGACGTGTTGGATCTGCCCTCGCTGCTCTCGTCCACGGTAACGGCTGCTCAGGCTGGTGCGGCTACAGGATCGAGCACAGCTGGGTCTGCAACATCGTATGCGACGGCACTGGACCTACATGCGCACATCAAACGATTAAGAGCTTTGTATCCTCAGTCGGACTTGGTTGGGACAATCTTGAAGCAGTCCGAGGAGGAGATGCAGAATCTAGCTTCGATATTGATCACTTCACTGCAAAGCCCGTCGCTGAAGCTCGCCGCTGCTATGCGGACAATAGGCCTGTTGCGGAGAGTAGCGCCAGAGCTCGCCGAGGATGACTATCCGCTAGCGAAGTCAGAAGCTCTCTCGTCAAAGTCCATAGGACTGTCGTCCAGCGCTGGATCCGGTGATGGCGCTTTAGGGTCCTTGTTCCTTGTCTGTCGTTTACACGCACTTAGCAAGACTCTGGAAGCCCTGGGCCCACTACGAGAGCTGGCGGACCAGGAAACAGAGCAGCGGAGCAAGCCAGCTTCGAAGCAGTCAAGCTCAGGTGGCAGCTCGCAAGGCAGCCAGAGTGAGCGTTTCCTGAAGCGATATCTTGAGATCTACCGAGAGCAGAGCTTCAACATCTTGAGCATGTACAAGAACATCTTCCCTTCAAACCTTCCTGATCCGGAACAACGAACCAGGCCTCATGAGAATCACGACCCGCTGCTGCCTTTCCCGTCGCCGATATCCTCATTTGCCCTCAATCTGGTGGATATGCTCGAAGCCACATTACGCGAGTACATGCCCAACGTGACCGACGCAGCCACGCGTGAGTCATTACTCACGCAAGTTCTGTACTGCGCCGGTAGTCTAGGCAGGCTAGGTGCGGAGTTCGGTACGATGATTGCTTTACTGGAGGAGGATCTTGCCGCGGGCGAGACGCCCGAAGAGGCAAAGGAGGACGAGGAACAGGAATGGGTGAGAGTGATGAAGAAGCATCGCGTTCAAGCCAGCAGATTGGAAGTGCTTGCGCGAGGTGTAGGTGGTGGACAGCGCAAGTCGAGTACGGATGTGCAACCACCATCATCGGGCACTTCGCCGACACCGACGCCATTGACAGCGGTCTAGACACCGCATCAGAGGAGCCCACTAGCGAGGTGCATATGGCTGGTTGCTAGCTGCGTGTCAGCTGGCAGGATCATGCAGAACGTACAGATCGGTAGCTGTCCCGAGTTTTGCATGCATGGACTAGTCGCAGAGTAGGACTGCAGAGCCGCATAGCACAGCTCGGTATTGCCGATATAAATGCCAGGCGTATAACTTCCCGAAATGGAAAGCGCTTTGCACTGCCACAATCACAGGAGTTTTAGGGATCTCCGCGACAACACCGAGAGGAAAGATTCTCGAACGATTGCTTTGTTCGTGATCCAGCCCTGCGTCACGAAGGCTTTTATCCTTGCAATGTTCGGGTCCTTCAGCCGACAGATATGCGGCTCCACGCGGCGTATACTCGTAGCTGGAAAACGAAGTCTGGCCCAGACGAACGCTATTTGTGGGCATGGGTTAAGGGATCGATGAGTTGCTGATACAGACTCGAGTCAGTTTCGGTCGACAGGACCTGTGACTCGAGATTTCTCGTACACGTACGACGAAGAGCTGTTCAGGGTAGTTGGACAGCAAGCCAGATGAATAATCCTTGCACAATCCTTTTACACATTCAGGCTGATGCGACCGAAGTCCCAACCGTGTGGAGGCAGGATTTACGGATCTCGCGGATCGAGGGTCTTGGTGGAGGTGATCGACAAGAGACCCACGAGCTTAATTATTCCTGGCCGTGCTGGCCTCGTGGCAGTTGTTGTGGTCGTGGACTCGTGGCACTCGCCACAACATACATCTAGATCTTCCTCTTGAGGTGATCTTGGTCGCGGCAGCATCCGAATTCCGGAGCCTGCAATATACGGAGGGGATTAGCAACGACCCGAAGTCGGTCAGGAGAACGACTCGCAAGTCGCAGTCCCTGCTTCGTAAAGGCATCGTACTCAATGAAGCGGCTCGCTCTGACTGACTGACTGAGCACTCGAAATCTGAGAGCGAGACTCGAAGATTCTTTCAACGTGTGAGGCGCAGCGGCCAGTCAGATTCGCCCACATTGTCTTAACGTGGCTGGAGCTCGTCATCGGCGTTTAGCCCGGTTCGACCGAGCGAATCAAAGTTGATTCTGTCCACTGGAATCCGGAGATGCCGGACCATTGCCCTAGTTATAGTCGCATAGGGCTGCATGCTTATACGAGGCTCGGCGTGTCCGACGGCCGCTGTTCGACGGTCTTTGACACGCCAGACCGATGGCATTGGTTTCGATGCAAATGCGGATGTGCTCACCGCCATCTATCGAAGCCTCTGTGGTGGCTGAGGAAAAGCTACCTGAGGTAGCAGTCTTATTCGCTTTCGTCTCGAATCTTGGCGAGCATCGTACTTGAGGCTGCAGCCAAGATGCGACCGACACGACGCGACGCTGCTTTGGACTTGCATGTATAAACACAGGTCGACCAGGTTGAGAACGGCGCATTTGCCAGATGGAGGAGTGAATCCTGTGAGTTCTAGCATTAAGCATAACATCGACATGGGTTAACCTGAGTGTCGGATGCACAGCGAGCCAATTGTCAAGGCATATGATGATGATGGTTGAGTCTTGATCCTCAGGGGGCCAAGCATGTATCGTTGCAGTCGGCACGGAGTTATGCGATGGACAAATCATCCAGGCGAGATTTGATAGGCTGGATGCAGGGTGACACAGCCGCTTTTTGCTGCAAACCTAACCCGGCAGACTCATAATCAGGTAGATTGCAAGGCCGCATCATCCGGCGAAAGATTTTGCAAGTCATTCTTATACGAAGTACCTACTACCTACCCCAAGGACTTTCCTCCCGACGTCGCTCGCCATCTACACACTGCATTCGCACCACGACTACAAATTCGCCACACCTTACATTTGTCCTCTGGTATTCCACGGCCTTCCGCAAATTGCCCCGAGGACCCCCTTTTCGCCCAGGGCTTACAAAGCGGGTACTGTGGACCCCTGTCGTCTGCCGTTCTGATTTACTTTACTCCAAACGTCATCACCTTCGAAGCCTTCCTTTCGATGATGTCAACTTTCCACACTCCGAGCACAACAACAACACTCCACGACACCTTCAACCATCAAACCTACCAACCACAGTCGATGAACGCCCCAAACAACGACTTTGCACTTTTCGAGTCTGCCATTTACCGTCAGGCATTGGCTCTCTTGCAGCGATCGACCGAGGATTCATCCGACCCATACTCGAACGCGAACTTCCGTTCCGCCGACGTCGACACCAGCGTGGAATCTCGCGACTGGCAACCGCATATGTACCAGGACGCATATAAGAGCATGGGAGGGACAGTCACGGCACTCACTCAGCAGAACAAGGGATTCAAGAGAGCGATAAACCACCAGAGGACACCGTCGACGTCGACAGTTGAGTCGGCCGGACCATCGTCACCGTTCATGCAGAACGGATTACACCCGCACATCGCCAACACAGACAACGATCCGAACTCGCAGGCGACCTACTATCTCGACTCGTCGTACGGCAAGCACCTTCCGACGCCGTCTGAGACGCCTCAAGAGGCGAGCTTCGGCAACGCGGCGTTGATGCCAAGTCAGGCTGCACACATGTCCAATGCTCATCTGGCTATGAAAGGGTTTGCCATTGACTACCACAACTCAGACGACTTCGCATCCGATTTCGCGCCATCGCGGCAGTCAATGTCGAGCTACGGCAACGACTCACCGGCAACGCCGCAGTCTGGTGCTGGCGAGAACGACAACGCAAAGAATTACAACAACAATGGGAACGGATATGGTGAGTCGGAAGGCGACAGTGTCATTAACTCGAGCAAAGACTCATTCGATACCACAGAATACCGAACGCCGAATCCAAATGTTCAGCTCTTCCGCACCGAGTCTGAAGCATTTCGCGATGAACTTTACAACCCGAACGTGACATATACCAACGCGGTGGCCGCCAAACAACCGACATCGAATGCATATCTATCACCGCATAATAATCTCGTCACCCAACGTCTACAGACGGCCAACCTGGCGCGGTCGACGTCTCCCTCGGGACTTGGCAGAGAACGCTCACCCTTTAGAGACAATTCTCCCATGGCATCGGATTGGCGGACTCCAGTCGTGACACCCATAACAACAGCAGCGAGCATTCGACAGCAGCAGAACGATTCTGCGGTGGCAGCAGAGCTCGGAAAGCAGCGAGTGCCGCTGAGGAGAGAGGCCACGAAGACGATTTCTCCCAAAGACGCCCTCCTCGACTACACACACGATCCGGACCAGACTCCCCTGTTTCAGGACAGCATACCTGCGGGCTACGAAAAGTACGGTGGTGCTGCGGAGCAGTGGCCGGTGACGAACTTCCTCAACCAACAGACGCCGGCTTTCGGAGGTCTACCAAGCAACGGACAGCAAAACATGGGCTTCAGAAATGCATCCTCAGCTGAAAATGGGTTCTCTTCCACGGCATTCAAGTTCCCATCTCTGCCACAAGCGGATCAAATTCAGAACGCTTTGCAGGTCAACTACCCGACCGCGGCATCGACGAATATGAAGAACTACTCCGAGCCGGCGCCCGCTTTCCCTGCTTCCATTCCTTCCATGGAGACCTCGATCAGCGATGCTGGACCTCCAGCTTCTTCCCAGGAGAGCGTCGACGCACCAACATCCGTTCCTCAGCGGCCCAACGACACGCGCGCAAACACCGGCACCTACACTTGCACATACCACGGCTGCACACAACGCTTCGATTCTCACATGAATCTTCGGAAGCACAAGCGTGACTTCCACCGCTCACATCAAGCACATCAGGTCCAGGATGAGGGTTCGCCATCATCGGTTGCGGAGTCCGAATCATCACGACCCACTGAGTCACCCGAGCCTTCAGGCGCAGGCATGACATCCGCCGCGATTCTTGCGAGGAACTCGCAAGCTGGCCCACACAAGTGCACCCGCATCAACCCATCCACCAACAAACCATGCAACACAATCTTCTCTCGGCCGTACGATCTCACCCGTCACGAGGATACCATCCACAACGGCCGTAAGCAAAAGGTGCGGTGTCCAATGTGCCGCGAAGAGAAAACGTTCTCCCGCAACGATGCTCTCACAAGGCACATGCGGGTGGTCCACCCTGAAGTCGAGGAATTCGGCAAGCGTGGCAAGCGTGGATGAGTGCGCAAACCTTGTGTATTCCGATACATCACTTCGCCCACATCGCCGAAGGCATGATTGACTGGATCGGCAAGCCCACTGCTGCAGTCACACGGTCGCGTAGTGGTCGTCCCAGGGGTGAAGTCGAGCGGACTCCCCTACCATCGCTCGCTTCACCATTCGCCACTATCAATGGTCCAGATGAGACGGAGGATTCGCGACGCAGATGACGGGTTGCAAATCACCCTACGAATTATCTCTATTTCCTGGGGTCTTTGTACAGTGTATGCATTGCATGACGCATTTAGCATTGAATCGCGGCAAATGCGATGCATGGGCACAAGACACGGATGGGCAGATACGCAGCAGGTGCAGGTCGCTCGCTGAGATGGGCAATGGGTTCAGCGCGTTGCCATATATTTTAATGATTAAGGTAGCCTGAGAGTTGTCACGATGTTTGATAGACGAGAAATGAAGAAGAAATGCGAAATGCGAAACGCTTCGCACATTTGACATGATACTTTGCCATGAGCGGCTTCCATTCAGAACAACGTTTCTCGTTCTCCTTCTCCATCCGGGCTCCCAATTCCTCACCTGAACCCTGAACCGCTCTTCTCGAACTTCCCAGTCTACGTTCAACTCATCTTTCAATCTGCTCACTCGTGCCTCGGTCGAGATGACTGATCTGGCTCGCGCTACCTTGCACCATGCCTCTTACACATTTGTCCCACGCGAGTCCACGTGAAAAACAACATCTCGAAAGCACGGCCAGATCGAAAAGCACCAGATGGCGTACCACGTGAAACATCAAGACTAGCAAACACTTGACCGACCATGAACGACGACAATCCCAAAGAAATCGTCCGACGAGCCTATGACAACCTCGCCGACTGGTACCTCTCCTGGGTCCTCTCCCAACCCTCTCCTCGCGAAACCTACGCCCAAAAAGTCCTGGCGAACAGCCTCGCCGCCGCCGCCGCCAAGAATGACAACACACTCCCTCACATCCTCGAACTCGGCTGCGGACCCGGCGTCCCCATCACCCGCCTCCTCCTCGACGCCGGCGCCCTCGTCACGGCCAACGACATCTCTCCCCGCCAGATCCAAATGGCCAAGGCCCGGTGTCCTTCCGCGACGTTCCACCTCGGCGACATGGCCACCCTCTCGTTTCCGGCGGAAAGCTTCTCCGGCGTGACGTGTTTCTACACGCTGTTTCACCTCCCGCGCGCGGAGCAAAAGTCCATGCTCGTGCGGATTCGGACGTGGTTGAAGCCCGGCGGGTTGTTGGTGTTTAATCTCGCGGCGGAGATTGATGAGGAGGAGATTTATGGGGAGATGATGGGCCATGGGATGTTTTGGAGTAGTTTTGGGGTTGAGGGGAGTCGGGATATGGTCCGGGAGGCGGGGTTGGAGCTGGTGGACGCGGTGGTTTTGAAGGCGGGTGAGGGAGGTGGGATTGGAGAAGGCGATCCGGATTATGGAGTGGAGTTTCTGTGGGTGACTGCGAGGAAAGCGGGTGGGTGACGGGTGATGAGTGCCATGTTGGGATTTTTGGAGATGCCGGATGATTTGGATTGGGAATTGGTACTCTGTGAGATGATTTTCACGAGCGCCGCCGCAGGTGAAGAACAATTGACAGTGGTCGTCGGAAGTCATATGTTCAAGCACTGTTCTAAACTGGCTGAGCTATACAACACATCGACTACGATGAAGACATACTTACGTCCATGGAGATTCGGTAGCGACAGTGGCATGCCTCGATTGATAATCAAAACGAGGCGATTTATTCCAAAAACCATGGAAACCGCGGTCTTGAGAAGAAAGCAAACATGACTCGCTCGACTTTTCAAAAGACCGATGTCAATCCCCATCCACCTCTCATGACTCTGACAGTAACGAATGCCGCGATCGAGACGGCATAGTTCATTCCGGTGAAGATGGCGACTCCCCAGAAAGCTCCATCGCAAGCCTCGACAAGAGCGCCGGCGATCGGAATGCCAGTCAAAGTTCCAAGAGCCACGATGGTGTAGCAAGTCGCATAGTAACGGCCGTACTGCTCGGTCTCGCACAGCTGTCCGACGCAGACCGGCGTCAGACTGATGTTGGAGCCGGACGCGAAGCCGAAAACGACGGAGAATGCAATGGTGAGGCCGAAGACGGCGGTCTTGTGGGAGTCTCGGTCTTCAGAGGCTGACAGCAAAGTCGCAGGTAGCCATAGGCCAAAGGAAGCCACCAGGCATAGAGATAGGGCCAGAATCATAGTGTTGTATCTCCCGATTCTGTCGGCGAAGTATCCAGGCAGCCAACGACCGAGCGTAGAGCCGGCGTTGAAGATGGCAATGATCTGATACGCAAAGGTCGTGCTCATCGCGCCCGTGTACAGAGCGTACTGGGTCAGATAAGTGATGGGTGCGAACAGACCCCATTCCATAAAGTAGATGCCGGCCGTTACGAGAGCAAAGTCAACCTGTCGGAAAATCCGGAAGTCAGGCAGAATCGATTGTCCTGGCTTCGGGGGCAATCTCGAGCGCACGAGTAAGTTCGTGGCAACAAGCAAAGCTAGAAAAGCGAAGCCTTGGATTCTGGTCGCCCATCCCCAGCCGACCTTTGGGAACAGATTCTGCAGCATTAAAGGAAAGATGACTCCACCGAGCGATCCTCCTGCAGTTGCCATCCCTGTAGCAAATCCTCGCTTGACATAGAAGAAGTGACCGATGGAAGAGATCGCAGGGGTGAAGATCAGCGCCGTGCCGACGCCTCCGATAATGCCGAAGACGACGAGGAAGTGCCAGTATGCGGTACAGACGCCAAGCAGCATCGTGCACACCACGATGCAGATGGAGCCGGCGAGCACGAACCATCTTGGACCGTACACATCGAAGATCGGGCCGATGATCAATCCTACTCCGAAACTGAGGAACACGTAGATACTGATGATCCAACCGATCGCACTCTCGCTGTAGCCAGCCAGTTGGTTCTCTCCAAGGTAGGCCTGGTCGAGAGTTAGCTTGCTGTGTGGTCGGCGTGTGAATTGGAGAACACACCTGATATAGGCCGACTGTATTCATTATACCCAAAGCGGCGAGCAGTCCACAGAAGGAGCCGAACACGACAAGATAAGCCCGCAGTCCGCCCTCGGGGTACTCATTGCCATCGTGTCCAATGGTAGATCCAGTCTTGGTCCGAATTATCTCATTCGCTCCATGGTGAGTGGTAGATGGTCGCCTCAACGACTCGTAGTCCTTCTCGTGCAAGGACTCGACTTCATCTCTGCACGCCGGATGCGAGACCGGGGACGAAGATTCCGGTGAAGCGGAAGGCTGGCATGGCTCCGTGTTTGACTTGTTGGTAGATGGTGGGGTTTTGCTGGTGGCTAGCGAGGCGTTGCTTGCTGCTGAGTGTAGTCCTGGCGTGCTGCCTTTGTCGTGTGTGTTCATGCGCTTTCACGTGGGCATCAATGGGAGGGAGAGGTCCGCCTTCGGGTAGAGTGTGTTGTGGAGGAAAGAGGACAAGGGATCTTGCGGTGAGGAGGAAAGATTTACCACTTAGGCCCCGAGGCGCCCTTCGTGTCCGAGAGCCGACTTTCTCTTGGCATTACTACATGGACGGCACGCCAGCACGGCACGTAGAGCGTTGCATCGAGTGCGATCTCGTCGTGCATACGCACTGGAAAGGAGTATCTCAATGTTGACGCATGGATATATTTGCATTGATGTCAAGAGTGCGAAAGACCGGCGACAAGGATGGATGTGTGTTGCTGACTCAACTCCCCTGTCTATCGTCCTTTCCAGATTCTCGTGGGCTTCAACCTCATCCCATCGACATCTTTGATCGACACAGGCGGTCGACGCCCACGAGGCTTCTATCAGGGCAACGGCATCGATAGCAAGTGGTTACATGGTCTTGATGTCATCATCAGGCGCAAAGTACCGCAGAAGTCTCGCCTCGAACCACTCTCTCTCATTCTGGCGGAATCCATACTCTCCAATACTCCCGACGTGGCCACGCGGGTATGAGTTTCGCGGCAAAATGTCCGTGAGCACGTTGTACACGAAGTTTTCCACCTTCTCGAAGTGCTCGGCCGAGTCCAGCAAGGCCTGATAGATGTGGCTCTTCGATGTGAACCGGACATCGACTCCAAGTGGGCAGGCTTCTCGAATGTACCTGGCATAGTCCTTCCGATACCTCTCGAAGTCGTCCGGCTTCGCATTGGAAGCAGTCCCAAGATCTGGCGGCCACTTCCAGTCCGGGTACCAGTCTGCCTCCAGCCAGTGTGGCACCGAACACCAGCCAATTTGCCGCGGAATGCTCTCAAGGCAGTCCCAGTCGATTATACCGGTGACATTGCCCTGCCCATCAGCGAGAATATTCTGAGGATTGAAGTCGGATTGCATCAGAACGAACTCCGGACACCCTTCGTTCAACGTTGCGCTTTGGAGGAATGCATCGATCATCAGTCCCCAAAGTGCCAGCACTCCTCGTTCGAGACGAGTTACACAGTTGTCAGGAAACCCGTCGGTGGCGTAGCGCTCGTCTCTTCCTTCGAGAAGCTGCTCTGCGACAGAATCCTTCGGACTGAATTCGAGGAACTTTCGGCGCAACATGAATATGTTCCTGGTGTCGAGGCGGTAACTGCACCCGACGACAGGATCGCTATCATCATCTCCGGGGAACCACAGGGTGCCAGCCGTGCGGAAAGTGGTTGTCGCCAGCGTACACATGATACGAGCCAGACTCTGCAAAATCTTCTGTCGCCGGGTCTCCAGAACATCGAGACCCTCATCTTGCTGCTCCCAAAGCGTGGACAGGCTGGTACCCTCGAGGAACGTCATGACAATATACGGCGCGCCAATCTCGTTGTCCATCGTGTTGTCGTAAGAAAGGATACGGGGAATGGGCAGCCTGGATGTCTTCTCGATATACTTCATGCCGAGAGCGGTTGCGCGTAAAAGGTCGGCATCCGTCTGGTTCCAGCGCTCACTCCACCCACAGGCAGGGACTCGGACGCACACCTTCTCGCCCTGTAAGTTAAGCATGATGTACGCCACGTTGAAGGCGCCATTCAGACGGTTGACACGCTGGAAACGTGACGCCGGCGTTGTCACACGCCGGAGCAGAGCTTCTAGTCTCTCATCGCTCAGGTCTCTTACCGGACCCCAGTACTCGTTGGAGTCCACCGCCGTGTGGTTGACGGGCGTCAAGTTTGCAGCCTTGGCGTTTCTGACTGCCTCTTGCTGTTTCATGAGAGCCCTCTCGGCAACGCCATCATGCCGCGCTCGAGGTACTGCGACTATCGTCTGCGGATCCTCTACGACGCCGCTCCGATCGACGCCATTGATTGCCAGGCCTTCTGGTCTTACCGACCGCTCACGCGCTTCGCCTTTATCCGTCTCGAGCGATCCGTCATGCTCGCAAACGATTGTTTCAAGTGGTCTGCTATGGCCTGCTCGTTTTCCGAAACTGGGTCCTCGTCGACGGATCCTGTCGATGGCACGCTTCCATAGGACTGACATGTTGAGGAATAGGTCGGGAATTGATTGATGTTAGCTGAGTGAGTAAGTGTGTGTTGCGGTCGAGAAAAGTTGGTTGTTCGACGCTCTGTTCGACGCTCTTCTGTGAATCGGCGCAAATGGAGTCTGATCACGGCGCACAAAACGCAGCGCACGTGCATGGATGCATCATCCGTAAGTGCCAATTTCCTCGTTCAATGACCCATTAATGGTCAGTTGATCATCATTCGGTTGCTAGCATTCTTGAATATACACAGCGCATGGTGCATTGCTGCATCATTCAATGCAGCGGTCCTTGCCTTCAGTGGTATATGACATCTCAGCGATGGGCTCTATGCAGATCTGAAAAGCAACACTACTCTAGCCATCTCACACCCGATTCAAAATCACCACCTCGTATAGATCTTGCCAGCCACTCTGACACCAGCCAAAACCTCACACGATCCCATCAAGATGGCCGGACATTCATTCCCATTGCATAGCACACCCACAGCAGGACCCTTCAGCCTAGATGCCTTTGTCTCGGGCACAAGGCGCTCGATCTGGGGGTGGTGAGGCCTCCACCCTTCGAACCTACAAACATTCAACGATCGTGCTGACAATCATCTCCAGCGCCACCTGCCAGGGCCCGATCACAATCAGCTGTCGTCGTCTCGAACATGTCGATCGATGCACAGCGCTGATTGCCAACAACAAGCCCTGCGAACGCATGTACTCGACGATGTACGGCTGTGATAAACACCCCTACTACGAAGGGCACAATCCGCACACGCGCAAGTATCTCTGCCGGACGCCGCTCAGGTCCTACTCCACATCGAATCTCATGCCAAAGAGCAAGTCGCCGTCGCATTCGCCGAAGAGGCCGAGTAGTCCTGTCGAGGCGCGTACACCGCCATCGGGATTGCGACACATGGAGGTTCCCGGTCCAAAGGTTCCGCCTCCACCTCCGAGTACACCGCAGGCCGGACAGCCGAAGCTGGAAGGGGATTTCGCTAGCAGGAATGCAGGAATGGCAAGGAGCCAGCAGTGAAGATGGTGGACCAGCCTGACAGCAAGAGGAATTCAAGTTGCTCTTCGGGTCAGGCTAGCCTTCACAGCATTCCGTCGATCAGTATTGTCAAGCTATGAAGCTCCAGACTGACTCTCGGTCGACTTCTTGATGATGAATGAAGGCAAGCCGAACCTACTTGGAGGATGATTCATGACTGGTTCATAGGATATGACTTGTTCGGACAAGATGGCAATGAAGCATGATTTCGCGCCGATTTCGCGCCGACATGGATCGCTATCAAATTCGCATAGTGATGATTGACAGTCTCTTCGTCTTGAATGTACCAATACCTTGGCATAATATAGCATTGTTGAGCAAAGTGTAGTTATTACAGTCTGTCTATTCAATTCAATTCAGCATCGGCATCTCGGGTCATTCTCCCACCGAGCTCACCCACATTAGCCGCCACTCACCCCCACCATATGCCCCGCGCTCACTCTAAGAGACGAGTCGGCTGCCGACGGCATTTGTTCTTGTCCAGGTCATTTGATGACGGGTAATCATAAGAGCCTGGTCAATAGCAACGATACTACTATGGCATTCCCCTCCCAGCTCTCACTCACCGTCTCCTCAACAACAACTCCCGAAATCTGACATCCGTACTGAGATTCCATTCCACCACTCACCATCAGCAGCCATGCCTTCCACACCACCACCAGTAGGAATCTACGTGCCCGTCCCAACCTTCTTCGTCCAAGAGTCCCACGCCGACTACGACGCCGTCTCACCGCCCATCGACCTCAAGACCCAATCCGAACACTCCCTCTTCCTCGTCCGCGGCGGCATCAAAGGCCTCGTCATCCTGGGAAGCACCGGCGAAGCCATCTTCGTCCGCAACCACGAGCGCCATGAGTTGATCAAGAGCCAGCGAAAGACACTCGACGATGCGGGCTTCCAGGACAGACCGATCATTGCCGGCACGGCGTCTCAGACCGTTGAAGAGACGCTTGAGGTGATCAAGGATAGTCAGGCCGCGGGTGCCGAGTATGCCATGGTGTTGGGACCGGCTTACTTTGCTCCGTCGACGAGTCAGGCGGGTCTGCAGAAGTGGTTCGAGGCCGTGGCGGACAAGTCACCTATTCCGATCCTCATGTACGTTGGAGACGACGACGGCTGTTGTCTCCGAAGAGACCAAAAGAGCAACCCAACATGATCGTACATGCTGACAAGGACCGACCAAACAGCTACCACTACCCCGGCGTAACCAACAACCTCTACATCGCACCCTCGACCTTTGAAAAGCTCGCCGCCCACTCCAACATTGTCGGCTGCAAGCTCTCCCACGGCGTCATCGACGACCAAACCCTCATCGCCGTCTCCCCCCGCATCGACCACGACCACTTCTACGTCTTCACCGGTCTCGGCCAGAACCTCCTCGCCGTGCTCGCCATCGGCGGAGTCGCCGCCATCGATGCCTTGTCGGGCTGCTTCCCTCGCGTGGTGGTCAGACTATTCGACTTGTTCAACAAGAGTTTGGACAAGGGCATCAGCAAGGAGGATCTCGTGCAGATGCGAGAGCTGCAGTACCGCATCTGCGAGGGAGAGAAGATCATCGCGACGTGGGGCGTGGTGGGCACGAAGGAGGCGATTGCGAGGTGCTGGGGCTTCGGATCGAATAAAGGTGGACGAGTGCCGTTGGCTGGTGGCTTCACAGAGGGCGAGTCCGAGTGGGCGAAATGGGAGAAGACGTTCATGGGTTTGAAGGAGCTGGAGCAGAAGTTTGAGGCTGAGGACAGCAAGTGAAGGTGAACATTCGAATCGAATTAGTATGGTTAGTAGCGAGGATGAGCGTATTGCATAGTGTTTTTACCATGCTTTTCTCCTTTTCGAGTTGGTGGACTAGACTCCTCTTGACCTGGCGACGTGACCTAGACACCGATTTCGAAAGGAGTCTGTATGCGGCAAATTGGTGGAACTTTCCAGTTAGCAGCGCCGTTAGTTCCGTTTACCATGTTGAAGCTGGTATGCTGGCTTACCTGGCTTACCTGTCATCGCTGATAGCATGCCTGGGTAACTTGCCTGCACGGCTATTGAGTGGTCAAGGTGAGACTTACATATACGACCATGAAGGTGTCCAAGCAACGGGTGTAAGAAGTCCAGTCAACTCAGCAGTACGGCGTTCCGCAGACTGTCCTGCACGGCTGGTGAAGTGTTCAAACGACTTGCCTGTAGGCGAAGTAAAGTGTCCGCATAGCATGTACATCCGTACGAGCAAGGTGATCTGCTACGTTGCTCTTCTCCGTGAAAGGAGATGTCCGACGAGCCAACCACATGTTACTTCTTTACTTCTTCAACTCTCAGGTCACTTGGCTTGAGCCTGCGATGAGCTATCATGACCCAGGGTGCTGGCTGCACAATGACAAACCTGACTCCTGCAAACGAGCCACCGACTTGAACAAAGATCGCGTGCGCAGATCAAAGTTTCATATCGCGCACCCCGGCCTGGTAGCTGTTAGCGATACGAAGATAGAACAACGGTAGCTGGAGGCGGTTTGGCCACCGGACTAGGTCTGTCGACTCCAAACAGGTCTTGGTACGACCATCACGCGCAAGCCACCAGGATTCTCCAACCAGATGTTTCCCGAGCGCTTGTTCGTGGAGGGTGGGCGGAGTGATCGTATCGCGGCGGGAACAGCAAAAAGTATCGTCTTGGTTGGATTCTCGTGTTGGGAAACTCTGTTCGAAGGGATGGTGTGCAGGAAGTAGAGTGAGAGCAGAGTTCCCAACAATCCGATCAGGTGCTTCGTGCAGTTCTTTCGCGCGGGAAGCAGGTCTGACGATCGCTCTGGCTGGAATGGTCGTAGACGATTTTCCAGTAATGCGACGGCCATACTGCTGACAGCTTGAGACCATCGACAAACAATTCTCAAGTCAACATGAGCAGCAGATCGTCGTCCTGGTCCAGACTTCTGAGCTCAGCCGCCTCAGCCGTGGTGTGCGCGTCGACAAAAACCCTCAGCTGCATCATGATCAGCGATGGCCCACCGCGGAAGGTGTGCTTCCTTCATCCTCGGAGCATTGTCGGCTGCGCGCATGAACTCGCTCGCCAGCGCATGTCATGCATCTCTCGTACCTCCACACACACGCATACGCGCGCTCGAGCACCGTGCGGTAGAAGGTATCCTAGAACGTCTCGCTTGACTCCATGCATGCAGACGACATCGGCGGGGTTGTGGCATCAGCCGCATCAGGACCTGGGCAATAGGTCAGGATAGCTGTACCTCCTACAGAAGGTAGAGACTAGACTTCCAAATCTCATCGTGCAGCGGAGTGGTCTTGTCGTGCGTTCTTAGTCCGATGGCGTCTGCAGGCGCGTTGGCGCAGATCAGGATGTCGCCGTCCACATGTGTTGTTGTGGCTTGTGGCCTACCAGTTGGTGATCTCCGGAGCACTCCTCGCATGCCCGCTCACAAGATAAGGACGAGTCCCTTTCGCTTCCAGTTGGGAGAAGACTGCGGCAAGACGACAGTTCTGTAGGTATATGCAGCTGCCATAGCGTAGTCTTTCGTCGAGTCAATCCGCATGTTGCCATCATCTTCCTCGTGCAAGATGAAACCTCCAAGCTGCCTTTCGCCAAACCGTTGGTACTGTACCGAATACCGACCGTTGCCAAAATGTGGATCATGGCCTCTCACGTGCGCCCGACCTGTACATGCCACATTCGGACATCACCACGTCGTGGTTGTTTGGTTCGGACACGGCACAGGGTGGATCGAAGCTTGGTGAGCGGCGATTTCGCGAGGTACACCAGCTCTTGTGTTGGCGCAGTGCTAATAATGCGGCCGCGCAGCTATCGATGAGCAGCACATGTCTTTGTGCGTGTGAGATGGCGCATTTGCACGCACGCACGCAAGCAGCTCGCTGAGCTGAGACCGGTAGAATACCGTGTCCTTGTCGCCATGAAGTCAACGGCGCGGGCACTGATGAGGGAGGCCAGCTCGAGCTGCGAGTGGAGTTTCCCGCTACTTTCCAGCTGCACATGCGGAGACCTGCATATGAGGTGGCTGGGTGGAGCGATCAGCTCGGATACCGGTCGTCTGTACTGCATCATATGATTGTAAGCAGGCAAAGCAAAACAAAGTCTGCATGATGAGGGAGCAGGACGATGCAAGACGATGCAAGCTTGACGAGGTCGCATGTCTGAACACGTATTTCTTGGTCATGCTGAAGAAAGCTCATCATCAACGTATCTCCGGCAATTGCAATACGGCAATACCGCGCGTGAGGTGACGAATTGAGGACACAGCCGAGAGACTGTGCCGGATGGCAGTCCGTCGCCATTCGTGATTGCTGGGCGTGCCATTGTCAGGCGAGGACCTGTATGCGTAAGGCATGCGTATGCGCACTACTGCGGTCATCGAATGGATCCCTCGGCCGGCCGGCGATACAGACGTATGCATTGGCGAAGTGACGCATTGGCGAAGTGACAAGCGATGAAGCAGTCTTCCGCGGGATAGTGTAGGAAGCCGATGTTGTGGGCGAGAAATTTGCGGTGCAGGGATGCTGCGCCGACATGATGCAGGTACGCGAGCAATGAAAAGAAATTGTCGGGGGGTTCCTCTCGCCTCGTGTGTAGGCGGACCGCGACAGAGACAGCCCAGTTTGAGGTTATGAGAGCATGGAAGGTGAGAAGTGAAGAGCGGAGGAATTTCGTTGATTTCTTCAGCATTGGTTATCTTCCAATATGTTCGACTCGAAGTCTTGAAGCAATGGACGCCTTCTCCTATCAGCATCGCTCGATCAGAGAGCGCAGTCTGACAAAACATGCCAGGCAAAGCACAAGTGGCGTCCTCGAGCTGCCTTCTCCCTCGTATCCCCAATATGATTGTCCTCAAGGGACGGCACTAATGCCAATCCAAAAAAAACCCCAATGCAGACCACCACCGCCCAACTTTTGCCATCTTGCGATCGCCAACCGTCTGTATTTCCCCGGGACTTTCAACCCATACCCCTTTCCTTTTGTCGCTATGTCGCCGCAGAAGAGAACCAAATGCAACGCCTAAAAATGTCTGCTGGACTAGATCAAGAACGTTTGCCCGAACTCCTCGGGCTGCGTCCATCATGGTGACCGCAACTTCATTCCATTTCCAGGAGAGGAAGCAGTGGTGTGACCAAGACTGTGGTGATAACAGCTGCGCACTAATGCAAGAGGCAGAGTGAGGCCGGCCGTTGTGTCGAGCGAAATAACGCGAATGTATGTGCAAACAGCAGCAGGGCGTGTCAGTCGTGAGAAGGAGCTGTCGTAGTAATCGTGGAGGTCATGTCGGGGAGCGATCGATGTCTGTCGTGGGTGTCGTAGGCGGGAAGTTGGTCGATGAGCGGCATCTCCTGCATGAATTCGAAGGTCTCGGATTTGCGGCCGTCGGGAGTCGTCGAGCCGTATGGTGGCAATGGCATCATACGGATGCGGTTCAGTTCTGAAGAGTCCGCACCATCTCTGCTTCCCCAGGTAGTCTGATGAAACGGCGGTCAGCGATGCACGCACGAGCGTTAGGTTGATTCACATACCTCATTGAGCGAAACCAACCCCCATAGCTTGATGAAGCTATGGAAATAGCCAAAAGCGATGTATAGCGGTATGTAGAAGACATCCACTGGATAGCGGCCGTAGTGTCCTAAAAGTTTGACGTTCTTGGTGTAACCGTAGATGAACAACGCCAAGGATGTGAACAGGTACACGCGTTGATCGTGCGACCATGACTTCGATGCCTGGCGGGCAAAGAAAAACATGAGCGGATCGTTGATCAATGACCAGGAGGTGATCGTCGTGAGCAAGACCGAATACGTGCTCCATGGCTGGGTACTTCAACAGGTTGTTAGCAAGCTTCCATGTTAGAGGCGGATATCGATGTGCTCAAACATACTACCAGTAGTGACGCTCAATGAACATGCTGGTAAGATTGCTCCGCCAGTTGCTGCGAACCCATCTCAAACACTGGCTGAGATATTTTGGGCCGGGCTCCAACGTCGTCAGTACCTCCGCCTCTTTATGGTACTGCATCCCGATCTTCCAGTTGTGCGAGTACAGCCATCGGGTAATGAAATTGTCATCATCGGCATTCAGCTGCATCGTCTGCCACTCCTCGTTGGTGAATCCGTGGGTGAATGCTTCGTCTTGCAGAATGCTGCTTCGATATGCCGCCGTACGTCCCGACAGGCACGGCAACCCACCATCGATATGCAGACAAGCCGAGCAATCCCAGTTGCGTCGCTCCAAGTAGGCCATATTCAAAAACACCCACCCATCCATTTTCTCCGGCCGCACCCGCCTCTGCGACGTGCATACGCCTCCCATCTGCGGGTTCTCGAAAGGAGCCAGAATCCACGGTAATAGCTTGACCGGCCAAATGACATCGTCGTCGGCGAAGATGGTGATTCTGGTCGATACTTCGGGGATTGCCCGACACATCTGACGGCGCTTGTTTGCCTCTCGCACGCTCAACACTCGAATCTTCTTGCTGTTGATCTTCTTCGCCATCAAAGTGAGATTTTTCACATTGGCATCGATGGTGACCAGGATCAGTTCGTAAGGCTCGGTCCGGAGACATGTTCTCAGCGTGCCCTCGAGTTCGTCGCCACCCTGGGCAATGGTGGGCAGGATGATGGTGACATCTTGGGGACCATAGGTAGGGTTCTCGGGAATGGGAATGGGTCGGTAAGTCCAGTGTGAGATGGTATTAACAATCGTCCGCGTGTAACGAAAGACTCTGTTTGAGGTGTTGTGAGCCCATGTGCATGAGGTAGTGAGGAGGTTGTGAAATAAAGTTTGGATACCCGCTTCCGCGAAAGACGGATCGAAGGAGGGAGGGGTAAGATGTTGTTGGATGTCTGAACCGTGCAACGACTTGTCCGTGTCGGGGTGGAATCGGGGAGACTTACAATGCGAAGATAAGGATGCATGTCCAGGTCAATCCGGAGAACCACATGCTGCTGCCCTGAAACGAGAGGAAGAGGTGGCGAGGCCAGAGTCGACATAGGACACCTAGCGAATGAAAGGGCAAAAGGAAAAATGGATGCGAGACGAGCACATGAGAATATAAGTTTTGGCAATGCTTTCCTCGGCAGAGCAAGAGAGCTTACTAGCTGGAGGGCCCGCTCTGCTGCTGGCTGGGGCTGGCTTATTATGTGGGCAAGAATGCCCGCTGCAGTAGTAGCACTAACTCCATTCTACTACTTCACTACTGTCCGAGCACGGCAAAAAACCTCCATGTGACGGCGAACGGCGATGAGATCACCAGTGGGCGGTTGGACCTTTTTCGGCGAACCTGCGGCGGCCACTCATCTCAGTCTCTTCCAGTGGACGTCCGATTTTCGCCGGCGGATGTCTCTGGTGCTCTCCTTACGACTCCCAGCAACGGATCTCATGGTTCTGGCATGCATAGCTGCACTGCCAATCGTGTCCACCCTTGGAAAGAGGCGAAGAAGGTTTAGGCACTGGACAGGCCAGTGCAGGGTGCAGCGCAAGTACATCGGTACAGTACCTGCCAAATCCAGGCAAGAGAGGGGTGGGGTCGGCGCAGGTAGGCTTCGCGACCGTCCAGCTGTTGTGGATCGATGGTGGCACTTACGCGTGGTGGCTGCATAAATGTGCTCGTGCACTCCAAGCTGTCGTGTCGATTGTTTGTCTTGCAGTACGGTGGGCACACGGTCATTGAAGCTGGCCGTAATGATGATGATGATGATCATCCTGGTTCTCCCCCCCCCCTCTCGCAAGGTCTCTGCTTGGGCTTTGAATCAACAGTATACTCCGTGGTCGAGGCCATGTACGCCCTCGAATTATCGAGTGGCTAAGAGGAAGCGCGGCTCGGCCCAGTGTAGGGCCGTTGTTAATCCACGACAAACACGGCGTAGCATTCGCATTCTCGATGGGTCAACTTCGGCGGCTGCGACGCCTGCGAGAGCCCTCGCTGCACAGCAGAGACTCGCCTGGCGCTGGTCGATCGTGATGATCGTTAGCGTGGTTGTTGGATTAGAATGTCCGTCGATGAGCGGTTCCAAAAGCAGCGCGGCGGGACGAATTCTACTGTACTGCCCAATCCGTGACGGCAAAAGCCCACAACTTCCACCTCAAACCTCACCTCGATACTGGCTGATCGGATCAGACCATGTCAGACGCGCCTCAACCTTGACGTCCGGATGAGAAAGTGAGACGCGTGAGCCTTTGTCGCTGTCTCCGTGCCTGTCGAGACTGCACGCACTTCGCTGATGCAGGGCATATATCGCCAACACAAAGACCGTTGTTGATCAATGATCAGCGCGATTGCTTCCCGTTGTCGTCGACGATAGCGCAGACTGGGGTAGTTCTAAACGTTCGGCGGAGCGGGAGTTGACGAATAATTGCGCTATCGTGATTCGTGCTAGCATGCCCACCCTGGCTTCGTTGCGAACTGGTTGCAACTTGCAGGGTTGGCAGAGCTACGAGGTATCGCTGCTCGGTTGAATACGTACCTACAAGATCTGGCCTGCGAAGACCTTGCAAGCTGCAGCATCTGCTTTCAAACACGAGAATATATCTAATAACTGCAGATTGTTCCAGGGCACGACTATTCACATTGCAAGCATTCCGACCGAGATCTGCGTACCCCAACCAGCCTCAAATCCCGTCGCTCTTGCTCTAGGACCCCGACCCACCTTCGGCCGGAAAGCAGAGCTCGGCCAGCTATGATGAGAGAAACGAAACGAGACATGCTAATAAGGTACAGTACATCCACGAGAACCCTGTGGACTCCGCTATCGTCGTACTAGAGCTTGCAGCTGCATGCTCATCAAGCTCAATTTTCTCACACAGGTCAATTATCGTTGAGGCGTACCCAGGTCTAGCATCCTGCACGAGCACGAATGCAGACGCGGCCGAATTCCCGACACCTGTCATCTCATCGAAAATTCTGAGGCTTCTGGCAATTCCATGCTGTCGTCGGAACATCCCCTCGCCACAGCGGCTTCCTGCTGCTCCAGGCTGATGCTCTCCAACCACAAGTACCTCGATTTTCAACACGATCGCCGTCATTATTGACGAGCGGCAGAGGTATCAGTGTGTCCGTCGCATGAAGAGGGTCTGGATCTGTGGGGTCTCACAATCTGGAGTCGACAATCAAACAGCCCGCATCTGATCGCCATCGCGTGGAAGAGTCACCCCCGTTCCGACGCGTGGCACGCCTGTGTTGCACGACATCTTCCAAGTCGCTACACTGCAGAGTGCAGCACACGGGACTCCGTTGCTGACAGCTGCTCCTGTGCCGAAAGGATCTCGAGCAACGTGCTCCCATGCAGGACGGCAGCCGACGCGACGTTTATCTGAAACGAAGACGGCAGCAGAAAATGTGTCTTTGCGTCCATGTTCATCGACTTATCTCCATGCAGTCGACAGTATCGGCAGAGGCTCAATGAACAATCTTTGTGCATATCCTGTGCTGATGCATCCACTCTGTCCTATTGTCTGCATTGCTTGCCTGCTGCAGTCGGCGAAGCTCTTTGCCACTCGCTTACTGATCGCGACACGGACTTCATGCCCGTGCAACGACGGCCAACGTGTGGCGATGAGGATGGTCATCTGCGAGCAGGTCCCGTGTGCACAGGTGTCGACTGAGCACTCGCAGGCTTGAAGACTGGAAAAGCCGGTGCACGCAAAACCCCATGGCCTTATCCATGACCTCGCTGACAGGAAGTGGCACACTTGGGCGGCGCGGAACTGCTCAAGGCCACGGTCCGCAGGAACAATCGTTGTTTGAGGCCGCCGTGGACGAAAGGGTACCTTCTCTTGCTATGCTCACATTGACCGCTGTGATGCGACCCGGCCTGCCCTCTCCCCGTATGGCTTGAAGCTCCTTGAACAGTCGTTGTCAATCTGACATCCCGAGATCATCCGCGATGCCTCTTCACAGACCGGCATGCGGCTCGACAAGATCTGACACTTTCAGTCGAACCCAAGGCTAACCCAACCGGGTCGCCGGACGTGCTGCCGTTGCTCGGTTATCCTTCCTTGATTCCTTCTACAGAGTGTCGGCCAGACTGGGGCTCGCTTGTCCATCAGCTTGCCGGTGAAGTGCCGCTCATGCACTGGCCGTCAATCACAGGGCCCATGTCTGACGGACCCAGCAACAATGCGATATCCCTGCGATTGCTCATGCGTGCGTTTGTCGCATTGAGGCCCTCTCGCCCGCATGAGTGTGGGTGGGCTGCGGCGTGACTGGATCTGCTTGCGCGATCGACAGGAGGCATATCTCTGCTCTCGCGTGGACCGCGTTTATGTGGTGTACCGCGCGTCACTGCAAGGACCTCCATGCACGAGCGTTGCTTCGGCCGAACGCAGAAGAACAGGATGAACTTCCACGACCGGCCAATGTCTGATCGTCGCAGGGAAGACCCAGCGTCCGCCCGGCCGGGCTGTCGTCAGTGTGCCTGGCCGTGATCCTGTGAGATCCTCACATCCTTGGGCCGTATGCATATGTACCAGCCTCGCCGCTCCTCTAAGCCCGCAGAGCATCGAGAAGCTTGCTCTGTCACGGGTTGTGCCTGTTCTGCACCCGACGAACCCCGAACGGTTGCCGAGCAGCTTCAGTCGCGTGCCCTACGCATCGATTTCCGCCTCAATTATTCCGGACCACGACCAGCCTCCGCGGATCGTCGATCACACAGGTGAGATGAGGCATTCGATCCACGCCGCTCGTGCCTTCCAATGCCGTACCTGGAGCAGTGGAGAAGTGAGCACCATTGCTTGGCGCCCGCTCTGGAACGAGTCGCTCTAGACACTAAGGCAGAGTCAATGCAAGTCAATTCGACCCGCCGACAATCCGCCTTTACTACTTACTGAAGCAGAGCGCTGGAGTGGCCTAGTTTCTGAGGGTGCGGGTTTCGATCCACGTCCAGCATTGGATACACAAGTTACTCTAACGATGATCTAGGTCAACTGCAACACAGATCATTAGTCGCTCATCATCGTCCACCATCCGGATCACCTTTTCCGCGTCAATGCGCACCGGCGCCAGCGCACTTGGAAATCTCTGCTTGATGGCGCGCCAAACACGATCGGCAATGCACAGGGGTGATTGCTGCTGAAGCTGCGAATGCTGCAATACGTGCCGCGGAGGGTTTCCTCGATTTCGGCATCCGGGTTGAGCGACCACTAACAATGCAGGACGAGACATCCTGTGACAGCAGCGGGCTCAGGGACAAAAGGAAACTCTTTGAGGTTTATGCACAATGATGTTACACGCGCTCTGCCTCACAACAGGCGCACTCTTTTACTTTCCGCTGCGTGTGTTGCATCTGCGGTCATTTATCCTACGCCCACCATCTGACAAGACGTTGCTGCTCCTTCTTCTCCTTTCCTCGCTCCCTCTTCTCCACACGTCACATCTAGTGGTGCTCCGCGTGAGCACCGGAACTCCTGTAGCCAATGATCTTGAAACGGCCAAGCATCTCGCCGACGGAGAAGAATCCCAGAACCTCGCACGCGGTGACACCGACGGTGGTCAAAGTGGCGTGGTCGAGGTTTCGTAACCGGGTGACAAAGTTCTGCGGGTTGGTAATGGCAGCTTCGGCCTGCTTCTCGGCGGCCTTGGCGGTTTGCGTGCCGAAGCTCGATGGGTTGCGGACGGCCTTGGAGATGGGTGTCAAGTAGGACTGGACGGTTTGCATGGTTCTGTCGATGGTCAATGACTGGCAAATGGACGCGTATATCGATATCGATGCGCTTACGGTGGCTGCATGTTGCGCCCCTTGTAGATGAGCTTTCCGAGCTCACCGGCGACCTTGCCGTAGTATACAACGTGCGGAACCATGCCTTCAATCATGTGTCAGTCGTTTGTAGTCCAATGGCTCGTTGTCGAGAGGCCACCAACCTTGGACCATGCTGATGACCTGGCCGGTGCGGCCGCCAATGCCAGAGACAGTGTTAGATGCTGCAGACGCAACTTTGCTGAGAGCAGGACCGGCCGAGCTTGTGACCTTGGACAGTCCCTGTTGCGCTTTGGATACCGTGCTCTGAGCAGTCTCTTTCGCAGTGGATGCAGCGCCGGCAGCGGTCTCCTTCGCAGTGGACGCCGCATTGGCAGCGGTCTCCTTAGCAGCCGATGCGCCCTTGAAGGCGGCGTCCGCGGGTGCCGAGGTGGTGGAGGCGGCGCGGCGCTGGAGGACGACTCTCGACTGCCTGAGGGCCAGCCGTGACAGGATGGTAGGAGCCATGATGTGGAGGAGCGGCGTGTGATGGTGCGGTGAGGTTGGACTGCGCGCTGTTGAGCATTGCCAGTGAGGTCGATTTTTCCCGAGGCGCAGTGGCCCGTGCACCTTCCGAAGCCGTGACAGTTCTGCGCCTCTGAGAGAAAGTTGACGACCATCTTGTATTCAACGACAAACTATTCCTCCGGTTTGCTCCCTCTCGCCAACGCATGTTCTGCGCTGTTCTGCGCTCGTCGTGAATGGAGTCAAGACCTTGCGCGGAGTGTTCGATGGCCTGAGCCACTTACATTCATCATACATCACGCGAACATGGCGCGGCCACTGCACCCAGACGATATCGTCTCAAGAAAAGACAACAGGGCCGCCTTGGCCGTGGTTGAGCGGACTCATGATGGAATCGACACTCATCAGCCGTATCCGGGAAAGACGGAAATCGAGCCGATCACGCACGACCAGGCGATTTCACAAGCCAGCTTTCGTCGATTCATGAAAGATGGCGTGCCTCCCAAGGACACGGTTCTGGTGCGCTGGCAGAATGAGCTCAGCATGGAACTGCTGCCTACTTCCCACTTAGAGTTGCTCGACCGATCGCTTTTGATCGGTGACATCGTCAAGCGCAACGTCTCGGACGCAGCGAGCGGCGTGGTCATCAATACTTTTACCAGCTGCACGCTGCAGCCGATGTGCGATGTAACATATTCGTCTGGGCACACACTGAAAGGCCTCTTACCTCCTGGGAAATGGGAACCCGGTAACGCAACCCTCTTCACTCTTTCTCCCGATCGAAAGCCGGCGCCAATCGTAGACATACCGGCTGCGGAGCTGAGATATGCAGAGTCTCCAACGGAGGATGACTTGGTCATTTACAAGGACTGGATCGGACGTGTGGAGGGTATCACAAACAATGTCTGTGTGAAACTGTCAGACAACGGAGTTGTTGAGATTGCAGATGAGTCTGGTCAGCATGCTGACGGAACCTTGGGAGCTTTCTCGGTGGGCGACATTGTCAAGACAACAAAAGGTACCTTGAGAACCGGATCATGGGTCTATGGCAGATACAATCCCAATACGCCTCCCGTTGGGACTGTTGTCAGCGTCCGCACTGTGACTGCTGACGTAGCATGGCTGCAGAAGCGATACGGATCCACCGACGAACAGGAGCCGCCACCGCAACTCGAAAGACCAGAGCTGGAGTCATCAGAATTTCAGGTCTATGACCGTACAAGGCGACCGGATGCACGTTCGTTCGGTCGAGAAGGTCGGCTGAGCGCAGTGTCCAATTCCGAGACTGATGTGCGGCTCAATCTACGAGTTCGCTTCAACGATCTGGCCGGCGCAAGGGTCAAGTACTCCAACCCATCAAATCCAGACAGAATACCTCGACTCGAAAGACAAGATCATCTGGGCTACGACCTCAACGTATTCGATGTATCGTCCTTTCACACAGATGTCACTGTTCAATGGCAAGATCTCTCAATCACAATGGAAGACAGTATCGATCTGGTGCCTGATGGCGATATTGACGACGAGCATACCGTGTGGCCAGGTGAGATTGCGCACACTTTGGGCTTGTCTCCCGTGCCCGGCATGCCCCAGGTTGAACAGCCAGAACGAGTTGGAGTCGTGCATGCCGTGAATGCTGCAGATCGAATAGCCACAGTCCGATGGCAGCCGGGTTCAACCATCTACTACACGAAAGATCCGGATGAAGAAGACGTTTCGCACGTTCCAATGGTATCACACGCAATGTCATACCTGGAGGGTCCAAAGGAAGAAATAAGCTTGTATGACATCGAGGCTCCGGCAGCATTGAACGTTCGCAGAGGTGACATTGTTCTCATGCTGGACTATCCGTCTGATCCGTCGACAGGGAGGCCGCGAGATGTAAACTGGCTGGGAGAGATCGTGGATACCCCCTTGGATGGTCGTTTGCTTGTGCGTCTCGGCGCAGCGTCAGTGCCGCAAGACGTTCTAGTGAAGCGGGAGGCGACAGTGGTAGCAGTACGCTCTGACGGTACTGGCCAAGTTGACGGCTGGGACGATGAAGGCATGGACGATGAGTTTGACTCGGACTCCGATGAAGATTCTGATGAATGGGACAGTGAGGAAGATAGTGAGGAAGACGAAAAAATGCTTGTTATCTACGAGGACGAGAACGGCGAGCTCATGGAAGTGGGCGAGGTCGAGAACGAGGAATGGGAGTCCGCCGACGATGACATCGACAGCGGCGCAGAAGACGCAGTGATGCATGACGCACCAGAACGGCAAGAAACGCCGCCAACCTCGAACTCCGGCACTCCTCTTCAAACCGGCGAAAACGGCACTGATCAGTCTCTCGCGGACGCTTCTGAGGAGGCACCGCCGGCTTACATGATCCTCGAAGGACCTATCCCGGATGATCATCGCTTCAAGTTTGAGCCCACGACGACGACTTCAGTGCACATCAAGCGCACACAAAAGGAGCACAAGATCCTCAGGAACAGTTCCTCTCTGCCAGAGGGAGTTTACGTGCGCTCCTGGGAATCGCGCATGGATTTGCTTCGGTTCCTCCTCATCGGACCCACTGAGACGCCTTACGCCAACGCTCCGTTCGTCGTGGACGTCTACCTCCCCCCATCTTTTCCTGCCGAGCCTCCACAGGCCCACTTTCATTCATGGCCTGCTCAATCGACTATCGGGACCGTGGGAAGAGTAAATCCGAACTTGTACGAAGACGGCAAAATTTGCCTATCCTTACTCGGCACATGGGAAGGCAACAAAGGTGAAGGCTGGAACGCTTCTCGAAGTACTCTCCTTCAGGTCGTCATCTCTCTCCTCGGACTCGTCCTTGTGAGGGCGCCTTATTACAACGAAGCGGGCTACGAGGCGTTGGTCGGCACAGAGGCGAGTAAGCGACCGAGTGCACTATACAGCGAGCGCATCTACCTTCGTGCGAAAGGTTTCCTCCTCACCGCACTCTCGAATTCGAAGACTGCGCCTGGGCTGACAGGCCTTGAGAGTGTCGTCAGGTGGCTTTACCATGATACCAAGGGACCAAAACTGCTCGCTGCGACAATCAAGGACGTCGAAGAGACTCTGGAGAAAAGTCAGAGCGACGGCGAGCTCGATGGAATTACTGTGATGAGCAAAGGAGCTTGCATCTCACTGCGTCGAGTCCTGGAGCGACTGAAGGAGTTGGCAGAATAGAGTAGATGCTTCACGGCTATCGATAGAGTGACTTACAGATAAGCATCATCATCAGCTCGTCCACTACGATCTTCAATTTGAGTAAGCTGTAATGCTCAGTGTAAGTCGACGACGAAAACGGACCATATCGCTCTGACTGCCGCCTGATCGATCGCAGGCAGATCATCCTCGTGAAGCTAATCGTCAGAAGCAAATCTACATTTACCTGCATCGCAAGTCTCATCCCCGGCCGAGCGCTTGAATCTCACTTCGAGCCAACAGCGCTCTGCGATGATCGATCGTCATGTGAAAGCGCTAGCATTCGATGTTCTTGACTACCTCAAATTGCCATGTGGTTGACAGTGAAGCCCTGTCAGACATATAACTTGGTTTGGCGTTGCAACGCATGCAGCAGACAATTCACAGGAACGTCATGTGAGACCCGGCCATGTGATCTGCCAGCTCTCGTGAATGAAGCCGGTTCATCATCTGTAACCAGATCTTCCAACTTTTGTCTACTATCACTTCACTCTGGTCGATCAATCCACTCTTCTAAACGCGGCAAACCTGCCACCCGTCTTCAACATTATCAAACTCACCGCGGTGCGAAGATGAAAGCCGGAAACGCAATTCACTGGTGAGTCTTCAGATCCAGGAATACGATCAATGATCCAAGGAAAGCTGACAGGATACCACATCAGGTTCGGAGTCGTCCTCCTATTCGTATCCTCCTTGCTCCTCCTCCTCGTCACCATCTCCTCGCCAATCATCAAAAATCTGGGTCTCCTCCGCGTTGAGCTAGGAAACAGCAGCAAGACGCAAGATTATACCATCAGCTTTGGCACCTTTGGACATTGCACCTCGCACGCACTGTAGGCAAACATGTTGGTCCCCTTCCCTTTCCGCAACCAGAACTGACGACATCTTCCAGTCCCAATAGTCACGACGTCTGCACAGGTCGTCATATCGGCTACGAGCCCGCCGCTCTGATGTCCCGCGTCGACAACTTCGGCATCGATCGCATGTCCGGTGGCACATGCGACGCGCTCACGAGGGTCATGGTCCTGCACCCGGTTGTTTGCGGCGTGACATTCATCGCCTTCCTGGTGTCCATCGGCGCCGGAGTCGTCGGCTCGTTAGCCGGTGCGTTCGCGGCCTTTATCTCATGAGTGCTAACGATCATCGTGATGGCGACGGATTTGACGCTATTCGGCGTCGTGCGGCATCATGTCAACGGGGACAGTTCTAGGAGCAGGGCGTACTTCGGGTCGGCGATCTGGATGCTCGTGGCGGCTTTCCTGCTGTTGGGTCTTGCGATGTGCTTTCTGCTGTTCACTTGCTGTGTCTCAAGGAGGCAGAAGAAGGACACGGAGGCCATCAAGGAGGCGAGATCAACGACACCCAAGCGAAAGAAGAGATTTGGCATTTTCTGAGGTCTGAGCCTGCGAGATATCCGCACTGCGATGATGTAAGCTTGAGAATTTGGTTTTTGTCAAGGAAAGGTGGCTGGCAGGAGTCGAGCTGCGTGTTGGCGTCAAGCTGGCATTGTGGCATTTCGTATCTTCAGAATTCTGATCGTTTTCGCCCACATGCTGTCTTAATTCTATTGGCGTCGTCGAGCATCATATCAATCATTCTTCCCATCAATCATCATCTATTGGCACCATGCAATCAGTATACACTTCCTCTAATGCCCTTGTCTTCTTTTTCGGCCTTTTCGAGATCTTCCACGGTCTCATGCTTAGCCTGTGTGTTCAAAGACTCATCCGCAGCATTCTCGTCCTGGTTCTCGTAGACAGTGTTCTCGTCACCCAGGGCATCGGCCATTGCGTGCTGTCTCATACCACTCTCTTGCGCCCAGCGCTCGATGTCGTCTGTTGTCGCTTTCCGCTTTGGCAATTTCTTCATCGAGGTCACTCGACTTTGACCAGATGCATCGAAGTATTCCGTGCTTTCCTCGTCACTCATCTCGTGTGGCGTGTTTGCGCCAGAGTCGGTGCCTCCTCCATCACGACCTGTATCGAGGTACTGAGCGACTTCTGGTCTCAATGGAAGCTTCTCGCCTGCAGGTAGTTCCTTCGCGAGCGGTTTCCTTTCGTCCACTCCGCGTTTAGCAACATGCTGGCCTGACGGTGTGGTCATCTTCGCAGCTGGTGGTAGTGCTATCTCCTGCTTGGGTAGCTGCGGATTGTAGACGGATTCTGCAGGCTTCTCTTTATTCTGATCACCCCACTTCCGCGGTGGTATCGCCGGGCTCTCGTGCGGCTGTTTCAGGAAATTCGAAAGCGTGTTGCGTCGCTGTGGGTTGTCCCTCGCTTCTTGTTCTCGTCGTTGGCGCTTCAACTCCGACCATGTACGAAGCTGATTCTCCAGTATGTACTTCCCGTTGTCCTGGTTCTTCTGCATGATGATGAACTCGCAATGATTGATGTTGCGTAGATCCTCAAAGTACTCCACGGACCAATGATACCATTTCATCAAGAAGACTCTGGTCATCAATCCATGGGTGACGAGGACACAAACGCTGGGAAACTCGTGTTCGCCGAATTGTCTCCACAAACTTTCGTTGAAGCCTGAGATTCGATCGTAGGCGTCTGCGGCACTCTCACCGTTGGGTATTCGATAGAAGAAGTGTCCATATGATGCTCGCTCAAGCCACATACGTTCCATCTCCGCCGAGTCTGGCTGGAAGTTTCCAAAATCTTGCTCCCTCAAACGAGGCTCTTCGTACACCTTGATCTTCTCCCTGCTGAATGGCGATGGAGCAGCTGAAGGGTCGTCCGGATCATCGTGGGCGGTCAAGGTCTTCAGGATACCTTCGGTGGTTTCTCGTGTTCGGCGGTATGGAGATGTGTAGATTTGGAGTGTGTCGTCCAGCCTTAGAAGTTCACGTAGACGGCGCCCGGCTTCCTCTGCCTGCGGAGTTAGTCAGGAGTGCAAGGAAGAGGTTGGATAGAGGCTGCAACAAACCTGCTTGTGACCATCATCCGTGAGCTTGACGCGATGGTCCGGCACGATTTGGTGTATCTCTCGGTTCTTGTTCCCTTCCGATTGGGCATGGCGAATGAGGATGATCAGCTACGGGATGACCAGGTCAGCGTTGCGTGAGATGCAGAGGATTTCGAGGACTAATCACTCTTGGCTTCCCCATATTGGTTCGTGGTGATCCTCAGAAGGGCCACTGCTGAGCTGTCTATAGTGCAATGAATGGGTATTGTGGTGTTGCTTTCGTAACAACCTAGTTCCGTTCAACGCGTGGAAGCTAAGCTGTGGACAGTGACGCCGCCCGATCTCCAATCTTTAATTCATCTTTGCCGCAATACCCTCCCGTACATGGGCTCTCACAATTGCTGTCGCAAAGACTCAGAACTGTTCACTTTCAGCACAAGACACCAGCCATGTCGGAGAATATCCCCGAGTCTGTTCCAACATCAGTGTCGAATCGCTCGCAGCGACCGACTAAGAAACGCGCTTTGACGCCTGCGACACAGCAATCGGCGCAAGTCGAAGCTCTTTTCGCCAATCCTGATCGCGCGGAAATTGGCCTTGCCCTCGGACCAAAATCACGATCTCTACTTGCTCCTCCGGAAGTCGTCGCAAATGTCCAAGGATCTTCTGCAGGTGCAGGAAGCGGCGAGTTTCACGTCTACAAAGCGAGCAGACGGCGCGAATATGAACGACTGCGGTTGATGGACGAGGAGGTTCAGGTGGAGGAGGCGGAGAAGGACTTTCAGAAGCAGAAGGAAGAACGAGAGCGAAAGGATCAGGAGAAGCTCGATAAGAATCGCGCGAAGCGGGAGAAAGCGAAGCAGAGACAGCAGAAGAAGAAAGCTGGCGGCAGTGCAGAGCCAGAAGGAGCGGCCGCTGGGAAGGACCGGGATGGTGCTGCAGTCAAGAAGAAGTTTGCGCCGGCAAAGATACCGAACAAGGCGGATGGAGATGCTGAACTTGATACCAACGGAGACGGTGGAGCAGTGGAGGAGGAGAATGGTATCATGATTCACGACGATGACTGAAAGAACGCGGGAGCAATACGCCGAGAAGGAGGTCAACAACATCGGGAGTCCGAGTATGCTTTCCGACTTGTGCTCCAGGTCCTCGTCCGAAGCCCGTCGCAACGACCAACAGGCAAACAAACCACATGGATTTGGGTGATGAAGGTCGCCATTTCTAGCAGTCCGACGGTTTGTGTACAACCCATTGGGTTGTGCTGAAGGTACACGAGGGTCATTGGAAGACATGGCAGCCGTGCTTTGGCCACTTATGCATACCTATATGGTCTGCTCGCAGAGCATGTAGCTACAGCAGCCGCATAATACGCATGAGTGGCGTACCGAGATATTGGATTTTGACTGCTGTCGGAATCGTACTGACTGCACTTGGCAAGATCGCCTGCATGTGCTGCATGCCAGGGTACGAAACCTCATCAGATAGCAAATGTATCACTCTGCAGAAGGTTTGTTCTCTTTTCGACAGTGATGGACACCGCTCGTCGTCTTCGTCAATTGGACGAGTCATGGTTCCCTGAACGATCCAATGTGTCAAAATGGCTCCCCACGTTTTGCAACCCAGCAAATGCATTCCGAGAAACGCTCGACGATCCCAACTGCCGATAGACTTAAATATAAGCTTGTCTGTGAAAAACGGCTGGTCCATGCGTCCATGTGGTGTATGAGTTCCGTGTGCGCCTGATCAGCATCAAGTACGGGTATATGTAGGGCTGCCGTTCGTGCTACTGTCTTGCCTGCATGGCGATACAGCATGAGGTGCCCTATCTGCTTACATGTACACTTCGTGTACGCGCATCAAACATGTCCTGCCTCTATACCTCCACCGCTACATGTCCGCCTATTTCATGTTTTGCCCATTTATATGTAAGAACACATCTACGCATACTTTATACGCATTGTGGTCTGAGATTCACGGTATCTATACGGCGGTTGAACATGTTCTGTCCACTGGACATGCCCAAGCACCTGCTTAAAGCTGTACGAGCATCTGTACGGCTACTTGACGTGTGCTGCTAATTCGCACGTACGACGACATGTAGACAGCTGTACTGCCCCTCCGAAACACTTTGATAAGCGTGGCCACTCACACGCTCGCACTATTGTTTGTGCTCTTGATTGTGCGAGCAAATGGAGAGTTCCCGAGCTTGCATTGATTAGAGCAACCAACAAGGATTTACCGTTACTGCTCTCCGTAAGGCTGAACGTTTGATATCGGGATCGCCCGACTAGCGCGCGAGCTCGAGCTCTTGCCCTAGATATTTCACCCTCGAGCTTTCTCCATCACTCCTTCCTCCTCGAACACACAAAACCATTCACACGACTTCACGCGCCACCAGACACACGAAGTACACAAGCAAGACCGAGGCATTCTCACAAGCAAGCACAAGACATTTTCACCAGCACCCGGAAATTCACAAGCAATCACACACAATGGCTCGTCTTCGTGACCAACCACCGCCAACCGCGTCGCGCCGCAGCACACGCATCGCGTCTAAAGCCTCCAGTCGCGCCTCCTCTGTCGCCGCTTCTGATGACCACAGTAAGCCCACCAAGAAGGAAGGCGCAATCTTCAACTCCGCCGAAATCGCCCGTCGCATCGTATACAACAACGAGCGGCACCTCGTCACCTCACTGACCAGCGCGCAAAAAGACGATGTCATCAATGCCATCGCCGACAACCAAATCCAGGTGGTGCGCCAGCACAGAGCCGAGGTCGAGAAGCTGGAGGATGAGGTTGAGTCGTACGAGCGCGGCCGTCAGGTGCAGTTGCACGTGCAGACCCAGACCAAAACCAAAGCGCCACAGCCTCTGCGCGATCACTTCCTCTACAAGAACACGCCCGGAAGAAAGCAACAAGTGACGAGCTCAGACACCCCTCGCAACGAGTCACTCAGCAACGAGTCACGTGCTGAAGTCTCAGAGTTCGGTGACTCTCAGATGGTGACATCCACACCTCTACCTTCAGCACAACAAGCACAGCATACCGCGACAATCTCAGCGCAGCAGCAAAATACCAATATCACCAATCGCGAGTCTTCGTCGTCACCACACAACAACATCACCGAGACTCCAAGACCCAATCTCCTCCGCCGCGCTTTTGGTCTCCTTTCATCACCCTTCGGCACCATCCGCAAGCTTGGCTCCAGCGCCCCAGCTCAGCGACCCTCACTTCTCCAGAACGGCGTGTCATCAGAAGACTCCTCAGAAGCGCTCGGAGCCTTACCAGTATCCCGCAAGCGTCCAGCACCAGAGCAAGAGCAAGAGCCAGAAGCGCATCAACACGTGCAGCAAGGAGTGAAGCAAGAGCCTGTTCGAGCACGCCCAGACTTCAGCGACGCCACACCCACTCGCAGCAAAGCAATGAGGACACCACGCACCGCGCGCGTCGCTCCATCTGCCACTGGCAGCACCTACCCCACCCCGCTCGGCGCAATCTCTGAATACACCGAGCCTTCTGAGACAACCATCCGCCGTCCAGAGCCCACACCCAGCAGACACCGCGATATCGCATCAGTTCGCCGCCGTCGCGAGCTTGCGTCCCAAGTCCCAATCCCGAGACGTGCCTGGGACCCCATGCCTCTCCCACGAGAGCCAAATGCCGACAGCAGACTTGAGAAGCTGCGCGCATACCACGAGGCCAAAGACCGGCTGCAAAGCTTGCAGAAAGATGATGAGATCAAAGAGATGATCCAGCATCGTACCAAGCGTGTGAAGATCGATGATCTTGTCTCCATCCCTCACAATCGACCCGGAGAACCGTCCGGAACTTTCCGAATGTACGACGCAGACAGCGATGATGAGATGGAGGTGGGGGAGGATTGCGAGGTGAGGGAGAACGTATTTGGGGAAGATCGTCCAGATGAGGAGGAAACGGAGACCAAGGAGGTGGAAGACGCGGCAGAGGTGGACGCGGAGCTGAAAGCAGCTCATCTGGAATTTGGCACTCTCCCGGATATTGGAACACGCAATCCCAATGAGTCGCCGTTCAACGATCCCACCGGCCCTGCCAAATTCGAGATGGGATTGCAGCACTATATAAGAACGGGTGAAATTCTTGGCTGGCTGTTCGAACAAGATGGATTTCCTCCCATGCCGTGACCCTGTACTCTCCTTCGGGGTTGATTCGGCACACTTGAGCCTTGACTCCCCTTCGGGGTTGAGTCGACTCACCATGCCAATGAGCGCGGAGTTATGGGCATGGGCAAGGGTTTCGTTTTGGAGAGCGTTGCGTTGATTTTTGGGGGGAGGGGGAGTTTTTTTGGGAGCGTGAAGTGGGTTTTTGGGGGTGATTTTTTTTGGGAGAGCGTGGCGGTTTTGTTTTTTTGAGCGCTTCCAGCATTGAAATGAGTATGAATAGCACAGCATGATGAAAATGAGCATGGTTTACGACAATTTTTTGGAGTCACCGTCTGATTCCGACCGTTCTGTCTGCGAACCATGCCAATGGCGACGGAGTCGTGCGTTCGAAAAGGTCCTCCCATTCGGAGAGCATCGTGAATGTGGTCAATCGCTTCTAGCACTGAAGCAGCCCTGAGCTGCATGATTTGGCAGCAAGGAGCGTGGTCCGCCATAATCCCCCGGAGATCGCCGTCTGATACTGGGGATGCTGTCCGCGAGCCGAGGTGAGTTCGAACAGGTCCTTCCGTTTGGAGAGCGTTGCAAAGCCTGTAAGTCGTTTCCAGCACCGAAGCAGTTCTGGACTATGGTAATGAGAGCGGAGTCATGCATTCGAACAGGCCATCCCATTGAGAGAGCGTTTCATCATTCCCGGCGGCGCATCCCAGCGGCGAAGCAGTCTTGAATCGTGCTAGTAAGAGCGGAGCCATGCGTTCGCAAAGACCATCTCAATCGGAGAGCGTAGCGAAAGCTTTTGATCATCGCTAGCGGCGAAGCAGTCCTGAATTATGCTAATGAGAGCAGAGTCGTGCGTTCGAAGAGATCAACTCATTTGGAGAGCGCAGCGAAAGTGTTTGATCATTTCCCAGCGGCGAGGCAGATCGGACTGCATAACGTGGCAGCCATGAGCATAGTTCGCGATCGTACCCTTGAGAGCGAATGGAAACTTGAATCTTGTATGTGATATCTAGGTCTATTATCAGTGTTCCCAGGCATAGCTTCTACAAGCGAAGCTATCACCATGGGTTTGGGTGGCTGGCCATGAGTGCAGCGGAAATTTCTGGGATGAGAAAGGTTCCCTCCGAGATTCTGTTCATTCCGACACCTCGCTGACCAGGAACGGTAAAACGATGCTATCCATGCCGTGCCCGACAACCAGATTCGGGCTGTGCGTCAACAAAGGGTCGAGGTCAAGGAGGCCGTGTTTGGTTAGAGCAAAAGCATAAGGAGGCGGCGACGAAGCAGGTTCCGCAGATGCCCATGCGGGAGGTCGTGGTGGAAGAGGTCGTCCTCCGGGCGATGTTTCAAACCCTGCAGATCTCTCGAATAAATCCGGCGGGCATGAGCATGTCCAACGACGACGCCCTCGGGATCGAATGACATTGGTGGTCAAATGTCCAGACGTCTACTCACTTCGGTCGCTACCAGTGGTGTCAATCTCGCATGCATCGTCTGAAATTACGAAGCATCATGATCACATGACACACGCTCATCCAGGAAACGCAATCCAAGCTAGGTGCTCTTCTGCTTCGGATCGACCTTGGCCAAACCCATCGCCCGATCAATGCCACTCACAACCCTCAACAGCCTCTGCACTGCGGCTGGCAGCACAAAGTTCCACTCGATCCATCTCGCATAGAACGGCATACTGATCTCTCCGCTCTCTCCAGCATCGATCATCCTCACAATCGCACTCGCCAGCTCGACAGGCTCGACCACGGGTCCAAAGAAGTTCGACGGCGTTTCCAGCGTTGCGAATAATTGCGTTGATAATTGTCCCGGTGTGACGAGGATGGTACGTATCCTCTCCGCGCCAGGCGGAGCAGAAGATGAAGACAATTCAGATCGCAGGCAAGTGTGCATGGCGATTTGGCCTGCTTTGGCGGCGCAGTAGTCGGATAGGTTAGCTGCTCCGAGTTTACCCAGTACGGAGGCGATGGTGACGATTGTGCCGCCTGTCTCGGAGGACAGCATGCCCGGGAGAAAAGTTCGAATGGTATGGAAGTGCGAGGTGAGGTTGACGGAGAAGTTGCGGTCGATGTCTTTCGATGTCAAGTCCCAGATTGGCTTACCGTTGACGATGCCCGCGTTGTTCAAGAGAATCGTTGGAGGACCAAGCTGGAAGTAGAAAAGATCAGTTGATGGAAATAAACGGATTCGAGACATATCTGCCTACATCCTCCTCTATCCTCTTCGCGACGCTCTCCACCGCCTCCGCATCGCCCACGTCGCACTGGTAAGATCTCACATCGCTTTCTTTCTCACCCTCCACAAACGGCTGCACGACATCCAGAATCGCTACCCTCGCCCCGCGCATCGCATACGTTTCAGCAATGACTTTACCCAATCCATTCGCGCCGCCCGTGATAACGACCACTTCCTCAGTCCAATCGACTTCTCGAGGCAGACCGTAGGCTACACGCTTATTGATCACCCTGAGCATCCATGCCAGCGTGACAATTCCAGCGTAGATGCAAGATGTGATGAACCGAGGGCTGTCGTAGGGAGCTTGGATGGAGCGGAAGCAGACGGGTATGAGGCAGGCGACGAAAGGGTGGAAAATGCTTGTGCTGAGAACATGTGCGATCAGGTCGATGGTAAGGTATTGATGCCAGGGTTTGTCGTGAACTGTGGGCTCCGGCATGCTGTGTGGCGATGTTCAACTCGGCTAAGGGAAGATGAGGAAGGATGGGGGGTCGAGACAAGGGGCGAACTCAATTCGAGAGGTGAATTGTCCTATGATGTTTAGTCAGCAATCCCAGGACTTTGTCAAGGCGCCTACGTCTATCGACGAAGAGATCACATTGATGCCTGTGCTACCGAAGATCCGGACGTCGCAAAGCTTGAGCTCCTCGATACAGATTGCGTTGAGACGGTCCTCGGGGAGCGCAAAAACGACTTCATTCCATCATTGCAGACTTCCCACACACTACTACAAAGACTGTCTAGTAAGCCACCATCAGAGGGTACCCCTGAAGCTCACGATCGAAGTTCTTGTGCTGCGAGATCGCAAAGGTGAAAGCGCCGACGAAGTCAGCCGCACCCTTGACCATCTCAACAGCCTCCGAGAAGCTCTGTGGCTCCACTTGTGCCGCCGTGACAACACCATAGCTCTCCGTCACAGTTGCACTTGTAGAGTATTGCATTCCTGAAAGCTCGGTCGCATCGCGGATGAAGTCCACAGCCTCGCCAGTCGCACCGATAGCTTTCAAGTGAGCGAAGGCCTCACGCACCCAGTGGAGGGCACGTCCGCTCTTGCGCAGGGTAGCGACAGAGTCCGCACCTCCGGGAACAAAGATCGCGTCAAACATGGTAGATCTCATTCCTTCCAAGTGGTGATCTGGCTGGGTACCTTTGCCGGAGTCCTTGCTCTCGCCGGCAGCGAAAATGGGGCTTCTTCTTGGTGCGATGGTGAACGGCAGTGCTTTCTGGGCCTTCAATGCAGCCACGATGCCATTGTACGCAGTGGAGTCGAAACCGTCCGCGATGATAATCGCGATTCGCCGAGTCTCGATCGTTGGCGTCTTGGGTACGAGCTCGGTCTGGCTGAGACCTTTGGCGGTTCGGCCATGGTTTTCACGGCCAGCGTTCTGGGGCACAGTGCCACCAACCAGCTCAGCAACGCTCTGTGCCAAGGTGAGGTCGATGTCGGCCAAGCGCTGTGACATCCGTTCGTAGACGATCGGATCTTCGCAGTGGTCGAGCTCAAAGCCAAGTGCTGCGGTGATGTGCATCTTCTCGGGCTTGGACATGCTGTTGTAGAACAGCTGTGCTTGGTTGAAGTGCTCGGCGAACTTTTTCGACTTCAGACGTGCCTTGATGCCCTCAACCTTTTGGGGGTACTCAACGTATGCACCATCCTCTACCTTGGCTGGCGGCACGGCTTCGAAGCGATTGGGCCAATAGTTGACGGTGCCTTTTGTGATGGTGTGGCGTCCTTGCCCGTCTCGATTGTTATTCATGACTGGGCACACTGGTCGGTTGATAGGTAGCTCCTGGAAATTGATCCCAACGCGCGAGAGCTGAGTGTCCTGATAGGAGAAGTTCCTACCGTGGAGTAGAGGGTCATCGGAGAATCCAATACCAGGAGTTACATGACCAGTACAGAACGCGACTTGCTCGGTTTGGGTGAAGTATTCATCCGGATTGCGGTTGAGCTGAAGCACGCCGACGTTCTGAATTGGCACCAGGTCCTCTGGCCAGATCTTCGTGGCATCGAGAATGTCGAAGTCGAACTCGTTCTCCTCGCCTTCCTTGATGACCTGAACACCGAAGTCCCATTCTGGGTATGATCCGCTCTCGATAGCCTCCCATAGGTCTTTGCGATGGAAGTCGGGATCCTGCCCAGCGAGCTTCAACGCCTCATCCCACACGAAACTGTGCACACCAAGCTTGGGTGTCCAGTGGAACTTGACAAAGTGTCGCTCGCCTTTTGCGTTCTCGAGGGTGAATGTGTTGACACCAAATCCTTGCATCATTCGGTACGATCTCGGGATAGCTCGGTCACTCTGCTGCCACATGAACATATGAGTGGCCTCGGTGTGAAGGTACTGAAAGTCCCCTTGTAACAACGTTAGCCAGCTGTTGCTCTCCATGAGAGTAGGACATGCATACAGAAGTTGTTGTGGGCCGATTGCGCCTGCGGTACTTCGTTGTTGGGTTCTGGCTTGCCTGCGTGGATGAGATCCTGGCCGCGTTAGCTCTTGATAAAAGCGGAACGCCACGAAGACGTAGGCTCACCGGGAACTTGACAGCATCTTGAATGAAGAAGACAGGTATATTGTTGCCAACCACGTCCCAATTCCTACAGATTTGTTAGCGATGAGAACATGTGACGTTTAAAACATCAATTCTTACCCCTCCTGCGTGTAGTGCTTGATGGCAAAGCCTCTCACATCCCTTACTGTGTCTCCACTCCCTCTGCTTCCGAGCACTGTAGAGAAGCGCACAAAGGTGGGCGTACTCCGCGAGGTGTCGGTCAAGACGCCAGCCGAAGTGTACTGCTCAAGGCTCGTGTGCAGTTTGAATGTGCCAAAGGCACCAGCACCACGGGCATGAACTACTCGTTCGGGTATGCGTTCGTGATCGAAACGATTGATCTTCTCCCGAGATGCGTGGTCCTCGAGAAGACTTGGACCGGTATGATCCTCGTTGACGACCTTGAGCCAATCGTCTGAACGGGATGGTGGTTAGTAGCTGATCCTATCTCGTACGTGTCGATGGCTACAAAGTCACCTGTGTTGTTCTGCTTCACGCCATAATCGGTCGTGATCCTGTTGGCCGGATCGTGGTAGTCTCGGGTGTCTTTCGCCAAGTCGGCTATTTTCTGTCCTTCGGCGCTGCCATTGATGGTCTGCTGGAGCTTGTCGAGCCCAGAAGAGACGGTCTGAGCTGCAGTGGGAGCCATTTGGTTGATGGATTGGAGTCGAAAGATGTCGAAAGTGAATGGGGAGAGAAAGATACGAAAGCACGTTCGGACTCCGCTCGAGAGATCCTATATGCGCCTACCTCGTTCCACCCTTGCCACATGCCTTCCAATGCACGAATGCTCCCTTCCTCCAACCAGTCATTGAATAGTGCTGACCACGCAGACAGAGGTGATGGCATAGTGAGCACACACAGACGCACATTGACGCGATCTTGTTCTGAGGATGCCGTTACCACAGGACAACGTCATCCTGAGCAGGCAATGGACGAGGATCTTCTATGTCGGACCCACCACCGATCTCTGATGCTGACGGATGGCACAAGATGTCGGCAGTCGTTCGGGATTGCATGAAGGGGAGACGGCAGAGTACGCCGTTGTTCGCAGACGTTGTATGGCGGATGTTGGACTGTGGGAAGGGAGGATGGAATGCCAAAGGGGAAAGTGGCGTGGCGCGATGGACATATAGTTCTAGGCCACGATCCGCGGAGCCGACTCCGCCTTCCCAGAAGAAGCTCCCGTCAAACATCGCTTCCAGCAACACTTCTTCGTCTGACGAGCATCGGTGCATTCACACATGCTCAGTGTCGCATACCACGAAGGAAGAGACCAGCATACGGTTCACAAGATCGTCCACTGACGCCGACGAGGATCCTCGTACCCCGCCGTAGGTCGTACTCGTCAGCTAGTTGCTTACACTTCTTATCCACCGTCTACTACAACTCTCCATCTTCACAATCACGTTACCATCACCAATGGGTCTCAGAATGGACGACATCCACGATCCGACCGTGGTGCCATCGGGTCCAACATCCGAGGTCCACGCGAGCAGCGCAGCGCCCAAGCAGACCTTGAAGCAGCTCATCGATCAGAAAGAGAACCTGGAGGCCGAGCTGTCCGCTCTTGGATCGGTGCTCGACTCTCATGGTGTGAACATGCGGACTGGGCTTACGACATTCGATGGGTTTCCTCGCGCCGATATCGATGTACCACAAATTCGCACGACAAGAGCTAGGATCATACGGTTGAAGAATGACCACAAAGCTGTCATGGCGAGGTTGGAAGAGGCGGTCCATGAGCAGTTTGCTGCAGGCAGAGCACCTGAGGTAGCTGCGCGAAGCGGTTCAAGCGCAGGCTCGAGTCTGTCAATCGCTAGTCGGCCAGCAGCTCCTGTTGTCGAGCCGCCATTCGCAAGAGTCAACACCGTGGTTGCAGGCAGTCCAGCAGAGCAGGCGGGTCTACAGGTGGGTGACAAGATCATCAAGTTCGGTACAGTGAACTGGACGAATCACGAGAGGCTCAGCAAAGTCGCCCAGGCTGTGCAGCAGAATGAGAATGTAAGTGATGCGCCATATCGCAATCGCACGCAACGCTGACCATCCCGCAGCGAATGATTGTAGTGAAGGTGCTCCGCGAGTCCGGAAACGCAGCTTCGACCTCACATGAGCTGCACTTGACACCACGGCAGAATTGGGGAGGTCGAGGGCTTCTCGGCTGCCATCTGTTGCCACTGTGATGAAGCATTTGGGACGGCCGTTTGAGGAATACGCTTTACGAGGATGAACATGTTATTGCGCACAAGGAGACTGATTCGTCCACGGAGGGGCACAAAATCACGAACCTACTGCGGACGCTCGCCGATACTCTGTCGAAACACGCAGAACATCGTTTCATGTTGATCACAAGTTTCACACACGATTGCGACCTGCGACCATTGTCCAATGCTCGCTTCGCCGCCAAAAGCACGGCCAAGCTTGTCAGAGTCCCGGTACAGATGTCGCGAAAGGCGCGTCAGGAACGGAGAACACACCGTTCAGAATGTGCACGACCGCGCCGCCGCTTCGCGATATACTACGAGTCTACGCGACAGACACGTGCGTACGCATCATTGCTCCATCCTGTTAAGGGATGCGTCGAGCGCGTGATGTCGGCCCAACGAGCCAAACTATCCTAGCCGAGAATTGGCCCTCCCGTCTCCTTCACGCGCTTGCTCTTCCAACTCCAATCCAACAAAATACATCATCATCCGCCACTCTGACAAACGCGTCTATACACTACTTTTACACGCGCATTGCCAACTTTGTGTTTGCGGCGCTTGTATAGAAGGTGTTTAGTGCAGGTGCTGCATCGACCTACTGCAGGCGGCCCTCGAATCACCTTCCGATTGGGTCTTGGCCATCTTCGAAACACCTCAAGCTCTCTTTGTGCATCGACTCCAGCCTCTCCTCCGACCTTCCTCCACTGATCTCGTGTATAACGTTCTCTTTTCGCGATATAGTCGTGTCTTGCCACTCGAGAGCTCCTCACTCTGCCGTACTCCTTCGCTTTCTGGCCCATCTCGACCAGCAGAACACATCCTGTGAGTCACTTTCGATGCAGGTCGCGAGTGGGACAGATGCACCTCGCCCGCATCTCGCGCAGAGTAGGACGACGGAAGCAAGTTCAGAAGAATGTTCGATCCGCACAATGCCTCGGTCCTCAAGTCTTCTCTTTTTCACATTTCCTGCGATTACGATCAGAAGCGAAATCGTTGGACACTTTCATGAAGTTTGATACTTCATCATGAACCATAGCAAGCAGGACCGGATCCTGGCTGGCAAACTGTCGACTTCGTTCTCAACTGTATCATCCGGCGCATCGGCCACATCAGCCGCCAGTCTGCGAAGCGGAGGAAGCAGACTATTGTTCGGAGAGATCGATACAAAGAGCGATCGATGTACGAGTGCCACATTTACGCCCTCGGCGAACACAAAGCCCGTGCTAACACAGGAACTGGAATAGCCACAGATAGCTACGCTTCGGTCTGCAACCTCGTCCTATGCGATAGCAGCACACTGCTCAAGTTCTGGCTGGAAGACAACTGTCGGGAAACGCTACTTTCCTGTCTACCAAAGAGAGATCTTGCCAGTCTGAGACTGGCATGCCACGACTTTGGTGTACGGGCTGCGCCTGCGCTGTTCTCCGATCTGAACATCACATTCTCGACCAACATCTTCACCAAGCCCTCGAAGCTGGCCGCGCTGGATCGTCTCGGCTTCTATGTCAAGACCCTTCGATTCACTCTGCCTCACACGGCCGATACCTTTCTGCCACCTTTGATCGAACCTGATACGGGCGCGGAATTGAGCTTCACCTACACACCAAACGTACAGCCGGCGCCGAGCAGGCGGCCAAAGTATGGGGACATTGGCACGACTGAGATTCTCACTCGACAATACCCGCCGATCTTTCACGCAGCCACCAATATCTCTGGGTTCGTCCGAGCCTTCTCCGCTTTCGTCAACCTGGAACACCTCGCTATCGGCTGTCCCGGATACGATGCCTCTCAGCGATTCAGACGGAGTGCGGTCGACTACGCTCTCATCTCCCTTCGCATCGCAGTTGAGAAGACCTGTCTCAATGCTCTTGATACGCTCACTCTTTCGCCAATACATCCCGGCGGTCTGGTCTATCTCGCGCCGCTGCTGGGCTTCGGTGCATCACCACGCTCCGCGAGTCGATGGTCACGAATTCGCCATCTGGTGATCCACACCAACAGCCTTCCTGCGAAAAGCAGTGAAAGTGAGCCTGATCAACTCAAACTCCTTCAAACATACCTTCGTAATTTCCAACATAATCTCGAGACATTCGACTTCCGCTGGATCGGTCGTCGAGGCCGACTGCCCCTCCGACGTCCATCACTTTCCGAACGCCAAGGCGAGCACCCAGCTCACTCGCGAGGGCCAGAAGCAGCTCGACAGGGCGCACAGACACCGTCTTTGGTGTTTCCCAAGATGAAGTGCGTCAAGGTTGAGAACGTGTCAGCGACTTCCCACGATATCAGCACGTTCATTGCGATGCATAAGACAACGATCGAGGAACTGGACCTCACAGACATCGACCTCACGCACGGCACATGGGATGACGCCTTGTCACCTCTGATCAAACGCTCTCCTCTTCGCAAGGCCAGGGCCGAGTCCGCAGATATCCCGATCATGCTCTCGCCCACTGCTGCAGGGCCGTCACTCTTCCCGTCTCCCATGTTCCCGTCTCCCATGCAACGGCTATCTGTAATGGAGAACGAGCCAGGAGGTCGTATGAGCCTTCGCACGTCGACTTGGCTCCGGTCGAGGGCGAAGCGGCCCTCGACGGCGCAGAAGATGAGAGACGGCCTACTGGGGTGTGAAGAGCAGCTGAGGAAAGTGCTCAGGGGGAGCGTGTTCACCTGGAAATGAAGAGTGGAGGAAATCGTGCCGGCACATTTCTGACCACGAGGATGACGATAACGATAAGACGGAACGATCATGGATTCATGACGGTAAACGAACGACAGACCACGACTTTCGCTGCAGAATAGCGTCGCTTCACAACATGCAGATAGCATATGAAACGCCCGTCGCTACGAGTAATCTCTCCTTTCGATCGTGCGTTTCCTTTCACCTCAACCACGCGTGTCTGTGCACCGACCGCTGTTCGGCCATCGAAAGAAATGACCTCTTCGCCATGCAGACTCGCGTGTGATGATTGATGTGGTTGGAAGACATCCATGTCAAGTGCAAAGACGAGAAATTCCCGGCAGTCGGCAGTCTTCTATAGCACAGGCACTAGCATGGGTCTCTGTCCACACCATCCGTCACACGCGTGAACACAACCCTTGCCAGGCGACGATCGCAACATCGCCTGTTTGAGCTATCAGTCACTGCAACGCCCCGATGTCTGAGCATAGCTCTCTGATCGGTACCCACCGAGCATCACGACAGGTCGCCCTGTCGTTCCAGCATCCAAGGCGAGATGAAGAGCAGGAAGAACTCCACCGTTTGCGGATCCGAGCCACAGTAGGAGACTCCATCCAAGCGACGAACAAGATGGTAGGAGCCATATCGGCTCGTCAACGCACTCTGATGGCGACACCCGATGTAAAGCCATAGAGCGGTGCAACGGAGGATAATCAGAGTGTGCTCCATCGTCGACAAGGACCAGGTCAGGGGAGAAGGGTTTACAGAGACATATGTAAGGACGCCAATGCCTTTTCCCTTGTCGTTTGAAGAATCACATCGACAGCGTCTACCAGACTTCCATCTCTTCATTCCCTTCCCTCGTTGTTCTCGCGATATCCCACTTGGCACTCCTCGCCGTCACATTCATTTGAACACGCAAAATAAAGGCATACCATTCAAGATGCAATTCGTCTCCACCATAGCGGTCTGCGCCCTCTCCCTCGGCGCCCTGGCGGCTCCCTTCCACAAGCGCCAAACCGAAGCCGTCACGGACGTGGTCAGCATCGTGAGCGGCCTCAAGGCGTCAGTCGACGTGTACCTGCAAGCCATCAGTGAGTCGCCCATCCACCCCGACCCTGACGAACTCACCTTTTCTAAAGCACCCTCCAGACTCCACCGTCTCCGACCTTCCCATCTCCGCCAACGTGACCATCAGCAACACCACCGCCGTCGAAATCGCGGTCGACATCTCCGCCATCACGGACCTCATCATCGACGTGACCGAGGTCCTCGAAGTTGCACTCGGCGGCGCTGTCACCACGGTTGAGGGAACTGTGTCGGCCACTGTTAGCGCCGTCGAGGGAACCGTATCAGGCACCGTCAGCGCCGTTGAGGATACCGCTAAATCGATCCTTCCTCCAAGACAGGTTGGTGGTATCGTCGGCACTGTCGAAAAGGTCGCCTCTGATCCTGTCAACACTGTTCTGGGAACCACTGGTGGCGCTGCCGGTACCGTGGAACACGTTGCCGGTGGCATTCTTCGCCGCCAGATTGACGAGTCCGCCGTCCTGGCCGATGTCGCCGCTCTCGTCGAGGAGATCACTTTCACTTTGAAGCCGATTGTGGCTATTGTTCCACTGGGTGAGTACTTCGCACGATCAGATGATTGGGTGACCTTGGCTGACTTGGAAACAGGCGCTATTGAGGGCAAGGTCGTCGCACTTGCTGCATCCGTCGAGGGCCTGGTCGGATCTCTCGACAAGATCGTCAGCGGCCTTCTGGTCACTGTCGAGGCCATCGTTCCAGTCACATCGCTTGCCAAGTCTCTGGGGTTGTGAAGAGTATCGGACCGAACATTCGTGATCGAGGGATACATGCTTGGGTGGCATGCCTGTTTGGAGAATTCTGTTACTTGCATTGGGAACTAGGCCGTCTGACAGAGACAGTTGATGGAATGCGTTTGTTTTCAACTATGATATACTTTAGCGTCAAGTCTTGACGACTTGCAATTCATGATAGTGTGCTTGATATTTTGTGCTCTGACAACCTTGGCTCGATGATGCACACCAGCGTCGGTCGACGCTGATCGGAGTGTGCTGACGACCATGATTTGACAAATTCCACGACAGGAGCTTCGACGTTCCTTCACGCAGCATCATGGTCCCTTTCCACTCTGCCATTCAACCTTGCATTGGCTCCTCAGCGACGTAGTGCAAGTATGCACCGAGCAGCTTGATTCCCTCAATGTAGTTGCGGCGATCGAGCTTCTCGTTGATGGAGTGTGCGGCATCCGTAGAGCTACCCATTGGCAGGAGGAGGACGTTCTTGCCAGTAGCCTGCTCAAAGGTCAAGGTCACTGGAATACTGCCGCCTTCTCTGGTGAGATCAGGCTGGACTTTCCACACGCTCTCGACAGCCTTGGCAGCAGCGGTGAAGTTCCAGTGCTTTGGTGATGCGACCCACCACTTGCCCGCGTGCTGGAGAGTAGTCTTCATGGTGTTCTTCGAGCCGAGCGCCTTGAAAGCCTTGTCACAGTGGGCATATACCAGCTTGTCGACATCATCGGGCTCCATGTTAGGTACTGTACGAATGCTGAACTTGCCGATGACCTTGGCTGGAATGACAGTCTTCGCCCCTGGTGCGGAGAAAGCACCCTCGACTCCATGGAGGGAGAGCGATGGGTATCTCCAGCGGCCCATGAGTGTGCGCTCCTTGTCTGGGAAGATTCCGGTCTTGCTGCCGAGCGACTCATACAAGTTGTCCATGGTGAAAGCAATGCCCTTGTACAGACCTTCCTCCTCCTTCGTGAGAGGCGCGACCAGATCCTTGATGCCCTCAATCTGAATCGTGCCGTTGGTGTCCACGAGGCTGCCCATCACACGCACGAGATCAGTCATGGGTTCTTGCGCGGTGCCACCGAACACGCCAGAGTGAAGATCTTGGCCAGGTCCGCTGATCTCGATGGAGTAGTAGCTGCATCCTCGCAGACCGTAAGTGAGACAGGGCTTCTCCGTGCCCAACCAGTAGTTGTCGCTAATGCAGACAGCATCCGCGTCCTCGAAGAATTTGCCAGGCTTGCACTCGGCGATGATGAAATCGTCAAGTCCCTCCGAACCGTACTCTTCCATTCCCTCAAAGCACATGAGAAGATTCACTGGGAACTCAATGCCAGCCTTCTGGTGCGCCTCCAGGACATTCAACCAGCCCAGAACCGGACCCTTGTCGTCGGTGCTACCTCTGCCGTACATCCTACCCTTATCGTCAACCGTCAGCTTGAAAGGGTCGGTTGCCCAGCCATCGGATAAGTCGGCTGGCTGCACGTCGTAGTGTCCATAGACCAGAATTGTACGCTTGCTCTCGTCTTTCTTCGCCGGGTAGCGTGCGATGATGGCCGGTGGCAGTTCGAGGTATTCCTTGCCAGGCTGCTTGCCCAACTCCCGTGCTTCGACGTGTGCACCTAATGACTCCAATTGGGTCTTGAGGAACATGCCCATCTTGACCACATCTTCCCGACGCTCATCTTCAGCGGAGATGGATGGAATTTCGACAGCTGTGCGGAGACGCTCGATGAAGGGTTCGGAGAGGGAGTCGACGGTCTTGTAGAAGGTATCGAGTTGAGGAGCCATGTTGGACGAAGGCGTCTGGCGATAGAGGTAAGGCCACTGAGGTGTTGTTGTGGTCTTTGGTGAGACTGGCGATGCAGCGGAGGAGGAGAATCGAGGACGGGAGGTTTGAGGGATAATCGGTCGCTTTTGGATTATGCGGAAGAAGACGGCAGGGTTGGAGAAGTACCGGAAGGACATGAATGAAATGTTCATGTCACCTTCCTCTCTGCGACCTCTCTGCCCCACTACATTGTTTGATGCCCGGCCCTGCATAAAACTTGCACAGTCATGAGGGGAACAAGGTTATATGCCGAGACATTCAGCCGCGTTCTTGTATTGAACCCCTTTCCACTGGATATTAATAACATCGCCATCAACGGTACACCGTCTCTCGAGCGTCCAGAGACATCAGGTCAACATGGCACAATGATGGAATGGCCCTCTTCTCGCCCTTCTTCCGCCTTCCTGGACGCTGGCATCGTCGCAGAGCGCGTCGTACGCGAATGGCGGTTCAAACTACTGCTATTCTGATCGTCTTCCTGGTCCTGGTCCCGATCTATGTTGTCTACAAACCGCCCAGACTGGTCATCAGCTACTTTCAGCATCGCTTTCCGGAAGTTTTATTCCAGGTCAACACGGCGAGGAAGATTGTCGCACTCACCATCGATGATACGCCAAGCCAGTACACTCGCGAGATATTGGACATATTGAAAGCCAACGACGTCTCCGCAACATTCTTTGTCATTGGAAATCAGGTCTCGCAGCAACAGGATCTCTTGGCCGAGATTGTTGCGTCGGGCAGCGAGCTAGGGAACCATGCTATGCACGACGAGCCAACTGTTTCTCTGACGAATTCGGCCCTCGAAGAGGAAATCCAAGAAGTTGATCGCTACATCGAGAAGGCCTACGAGACCGCAAACAAAGTCCGTGGCCTTCACTTATTCCGTCCTGGATCTGGAGTCTTCAGTCGACGAATTTTGGATGTAGTCACTACAGCAGGCTACAAAACTATTCTTGGGAGCATCTATCCGCACGATCCATTTATCAGCGCTTGGAGACTGAACGCCTGGCATGTTTTGAGCATGCTCAGACCTGGCGCGGTGATCATCTGCCATGATCGGCGGCCATGGACGGTACCAATGCTGAAGAAGGTCGTGCCTGAGATGAAGAGGAAAGGTTATGAGGTCGTCTCGGTCTCCAAATTTCTGGAGGTGACGAAAACATGAGACGCGGGTCCAAGATCAAAACGCTCAACTCGCTTTTCGCATAGTGGCTCATGATCGCAACACTACCACTCAATTTACGCATGATGGTTGCGACCACAAGACTAGTTACTCGGACCTGGTGCTACTTTTGGATGCTCTTGTCGCTAATTCTCGAAGGAGAACCAAGGGGCGACCAATGGCCAACCTTGCGTCCCTCGAGGATGATGGCCGGCAGGCAGTTTCGAACGCTCTGCGTGATGCCATCTTCTCACTATATCGCGAGCATTCCGAATGCTTCAGCAATGTGCTAGGTCTTATTTGGCAGCCTGTGGAACGTTCTGACCTCGAACACGAAGATAGAGCCGATGACTGCGCCAGAAACTATCGCTGTAGTACTCAGAACCCCAATAATGTGGGATGAACGACGTCTGGAGACCGGACGAAGTGAGATGAACTGAAGCCGATGACGGCGAGGGGTTGAAGGTGGGGCGTCTAGGTCTAGTTAACGGTCGGCAGACACGACCTCACAATGATTTTGATAGTCAAATATAACCCATCTCACTATTCTCTAACCTCACAATGCCCATCTTCGACTACAGCAATCGAGTAGTGCTCATCACCGGCGTTGGAGCGGTGGGCGAGGGGTATGGAAACGGCGGAGCAATGGCCGTCACAATGGCTCGACAAGGAGCGATTATATTCGGTTGCGACATCAATCTTGACGCAGCGAACAAGGCTGCTGAAGGTATACGGAACGATGACGAAGTCAAGAATCACCCTTCGAGGAAAGCGGGAGCGAGCACTGTAGATGTGTTTCAAGAGCGGACTGTGAGTTGGGATTGTTCTGAGCTATACCCTCAGGAACTAATTCACTTCCAGGACGTAACGAAGAAGGAGGCCTGCAAAGCCTTCGTCGATGCGTGCATGCAACAACACGGCCGTATTGACGTTTTGATCAACAACGTGGGCAAAAGCGAGCCCGGTGGCCCAGCAGAGTTGACGGAGGAAATCTGGGACGCACAGATGGACGTGAATTTGAAGAGTGTCTATCTGATGTCGAACCTCGTCCTTCCGATCATGGAAAAGCAAGAGACTGGCGGCTGCGTGCTCAACGTCTCTTCTGTAGCGGGCGTCCGATATGTGGGAAAGCCGCAGGTTGCATATGCCGCTACAAAAGCGGCGATCATCCATTTCACCAAGACGACAGCTGTAATTTATGCACAGAGGACGGGAGGAAAGGTGCGGTTGAACACAGTCATCCCAGGCCTGATCAATTCACCGCTCGTATCGGTATTGGCCGACAAGTACGCCGGTGGCGACCAGGAGGGTTACCGCAAGGTTCGAGACAGGCAGACGCCGACGGGCAAGATGGGCACGGTCTGGGACATCGCGCACGCGGCATTGTATTTGTGCTCCAGGGAAGCATCATTTGTGACAGGTCAGGAGCTGGTGGTCGATGGAGCGATGATCAATAGCACCGGGCAGCCTTAAGAAGTCGGTGATTCCGCGGGCTGGTATTCGATCTGGCTTCTCTGGCCGTCTGGCCGGATCGTGATACTGTTCGTCCTCAGCCAGATTCGAGCAGATCGACCATTCCAATCGTCCGTTGAGCCTGGTCAGCCCAGCCTTGTGCTCTGACAACGCGAACATGTATCTTCTTGACCATATCGAAGACTTCCTTGCCCTCGCCGTCATTTGTCTGCCAGTCGCCCATGCGATGGCTGTATAGCTCCAGGAAACACAGCATGACATCGTACAACATGCTGACATGCTGAGGATATGAGATATACCTATACGTCAGTGCCAGGATGGGCAGCAGCTGATGCTCCGCTCGGTTCGCCAATGCGGTCCTCAAGGCACTCCTGTGGCGCAAAGCGACTAGGAGTGTGAGAAAGTCGTCCTTGTCGAATTGCTTCCAGCCATCCGGAGGAATGACAAGATCGAGAGCCTGACCATACTCTCCGGCTCTCAAACTCTTCTGCCACGGCTTTAGCTTCTTGATCCTCTGTCGATCGTTGCCAGTAATGACAATATCGGCGCCTTCGCCTCTAAAGTCCTTTCCGCGATCTCTTGCACGAATTCCCTGACGAAGATCCTTCTTCTTCTGCTTTCTTTCGTATTCATCAGCCTCTCCAGCCATCAGAGCCTGCATCTTCTTCTCTCTTTCGCGAGCCTTGACCTTTTCAGTGCCAATCACGCGGGTGCGAAGGGAAAGCAGTCCGCTCTGCAGACCAACGGCCAGATGGCGGTCGTCTCGGTCGGCTTCGCTCGCTGCTGGTGAAGGCACGACGGCAAGACTGAGAATAGGTGAAGGATACTTGAACCCATCGACGACTTCCCAGCTTGCGGTATTGTGAATCTTGACATGCCCGTCTAGCGCTCCGGTCAAGATGCGTGTACCATGTTGTGCAGAGGCCAACGCTTGTACGCTCTTCTGATGCGATCGAATGACATGCTCAGGTTTGCCTGCGACGAAGTTCAAGATCGAGACCTCGTTACCTGCAGCAGCAGCAATGCTCAAGCTGTTTAGCGTGAGGACATCCTCGATGGGAGCGCCAAACTTGAAGACCATCGCTGCTCGGTTGTTCTGTTGTCGAGTGTCCCAGATGCGCACCGTCTGATCATAACTTCCACTCACGACCATGTTCCCTCCTTGTCCCGGAAGATATCCTCCACTTCGCACATAGTCCTCGTGCCCAATACCAGTCCATTTGGCAGCATCTTCCGTCAAATCCCACACTCGTACGGTCCGGTCGTCGCTACAGCTCATCAGGTCGGTGAGCACGCTGGGACTCCATCTGACCACATGCACCGGCAGCTTGTGCGCGGACTCGCCTCTCCACTGTTTTAGAATCGCTCTTGAACCTGTATCAAAAGCCTGTATGATACCACTGTCACCGCCTGCCAGCAAGATGCGACCATCTCTTCTCAGCGCTCCGGAATGCGCAGTGTCGTCCACGCCAAATCGACTGATGGTTTTCACGAGTTTTCGAGTCTTGGTGTTGTAAATCTGAACTCTGCTACCACTCGTGACGGCGAATGTGTCTGCCTGGGCGCCATTGTGATTGTGGTCGGGGATGAGGATAGATGTGACTGCGATATTGTGCGGCGAAGGTAGCAGCAGTTGGTTCTTGAATGTCTTCCAGTAGGTTTGATCGGCTGTTTGCGGCGCAGGTCCCGCAGGTGCGCGAACCTTGGGTAATGGGGCGACTTCAGCAGCCATACCGCTATCCGGAAGAGGTGTTTGAACAACTTTTGCCGTTCAATGCATTCCTACACCACGGCGTGGTCTTGAGATGGAGTTAAAGAAGTCAGCTGGACGAAAGAATAAATTCCAAAATAAGCTTCCCGCTTCGATGGAGCGCTCGGCAGACCTGCCTCAGGCCGGTGATGCCATCTGACCTCATCTCTCTTACTCTTGAGAGTAAGGCGACCTCTTCTTGACAAGACACTGAGGTATCCTTGGGCACCTATGGAATCCGTCTCGCTGCAATGCTATCGTTTGTTCTCTTGACCAGTTTCAGCAGCTGCCATCGGCTTATTCAGCTCGATTCGCGGCTCCCATAGAAAGCGGAGACAGACTGCTTGGATTCGCTACGGTCAGTATATCGCCAGACCCGCATGAGCCATGCCGAACATGCTACATATGTACAAAGCTAGACGACTACTGTCGGCGTCTTACACCGGATGAAGACCTTGGTGAGCCGCGATGTCCGAGCCATCACCCAAGCCCCCTACCCCAACATCGCTATGCGCTCCGCATGCACTTAACAAGATATATCTCATATTCAAACATCAAATCGTTGAATCACTCCCTCTTCTGCGAGCTCTCGGACCCGTCCTCGGACCCTGCACTGTTGTCTTGCCCTTTCTTCTCTCCTTCCTCATCGATTGACGCCTTTTTCTTTTGCTTGCCCTTTGCTCGCTTCTCCGAGACATATTTGAACGATCTCCCAATGCCAGCAGTGAAGACGCCCTTGATAGTCTGCATCGTCGAAGGCCAGGACACCGTCTTGCGAACTCCATCGCTCATGACCTCGGGGAGATCACTCTGCTGTGCGATCCTCTTCTCAAAGTCACCACCTTCGCGGCGATGGAAGCCCTGCGGATCTTCGTCCTGTGTCTCCTCGAGGATATCGTCGAATGCGCTTCCTGGTATGCCGAACTTCTTCTTGTAGGAGTAGTAGATCTTCTCGCGGAAAGCTCGCGGCAATCGGCGAACCATGTTGCCACGCTTGGTTGGGTCCATGTCTTGCGACAATGAAAGACCTTCCTCGCCGCCGAGGACGTCTTCTAGATGGCTGATCGTGCCTGTGTGACGGATCGCGTCCTCCTTCTCCCAGCCGTAAGTTTTGGGTGTCCGAGGGTCGGTGAACGTGATGTTGGGAAGGTTTTCGATGAGAGGTACGTACAATTGTCGGAAGCCTGGAAGCTGTGCGCCGACAATGTTGGAGACCTTGGTTGGACTTTCCGAAGCCATCATCGAAGACATGCGCGGATCACCCATGTAAGACAGACCAGCGATCCGCTCATACAACTGTCGCTCGGTGAACTTCTCCGGTAGCATAAGCAATGCTGTCCGCAAAGCTGAGATCAGATTGACTTGGTTCGCAAGACGGATTCGTGGATCGTCGCGCAAAATCTTGACGGGCTTCTGCAAACGTCCGGCGAGGTAGAGAGTATCCCAGCTACTCAAGTCGCGAGCTAGAGTGTCCAGGTGAACAACACCGTACTTGATCATCACGCCATTGACGGTGATGAAAGGATTGTAGTACATTCCAGCTCCCCACCCATCCTGCATCCAAGAGACCAGAGCGGAGCTGTTCGGCATATACTTCAGACCAGAGTAATGATGCGGGTTTTGTGCCAGGTTCAGACTATGCCAGTGCTGCGTATGGCTAACACCGAATATAAAGTCGATGACCTTGGCACCGCCTTTCTGCCATTCCTCCACAGCCTTGGGAGGATGCGGGTGTGGGCTCAGATCCGTGCTGACTCCGGATGAAGATTTCTGGCCGAATACACCGGACCCATAGGCAAAGGCATATCGAATGGGAGCTTTGAATTGCCAAATTATCGATCGCAGAGACTCCTTGAAGTCCTCGTTGATCTTGATGTGTTGGTTGTAGCCAAAGTACTGATGTGGAAGATCCGAGAACTTGTTGATGTTGTAGTCGGCATTCTCTTCCCAACCAGGTGGCAGGCTCTGGTGCGGAACGTCCTTCACTGTATTGTCGCCTGAAACACGGCCTTGCTTGCGATCCGAACTTTTCTCCTCCCCTACTGACTTGAAATCGCTCGGTGCAGTTTCCGAACTTTTCACCGACGATTTCGCACTTGACGAAGAAGATTTCGAGATGGAGTCCTCCTGTAGAAGAGGTGTTGCGGAGAGGGATCGTACTTGCTGCGAGCGTCGCAGACAGGAGGGTCGATAATGGTACGCGGCTTGGCCCAGGAAGAACGAGTTTGCGCCGACAAGGGAATGAAAGGCTGGCGACCACTATGGCCATGTCAAATGAGAACGTTCATATCGAGGAATGCGAGGAGCTTACGGCCAGTTTGTTGGGAAGTGACATGTTGAGTTTCTTACAGAGCCAGAGTTGTGCTGTAATCGATTATTAAAGGCATGGTCCGGACCTGAGTGAGTATTCCGATTGATCGTTTATTGAAGTGAAATCATTGTGTCGGAGCATAGAAGAACAGTATAGAGCGGGAGACGAGACGAGACTAGACGAGGTCTGGACAATGGATCAGAGGGACAAAGAACAACCAGCATCTGACGTAAGCCGCGGTCTCAGGTCCGCTCTGGAGCTTTTGTTTACGCGACAACTTTGAACTTTGGCTGTGAGCTATCCTTCTTGACGAACACACCCCAACTTCACCAGGTTGAACAACACATGAAGGCTATACCATCTGGGAGAAATTGAATGCACTGCGGCGTATCCACATCATGACTTCTCCCGCGAAAGAGCTTAACGAGGTCTCGGCGCGCCTGGCGACTTTCACGACACCACATCATCTCGCCAAACGACGCGCCAGTGCGAATGCTTCGAAAAAGAAGAAGGATGGAACGGTTCAATGGCCCCATGAATATCCATCTGGTCTTGCGGTACGCGCTCCGAGACCACGACAATCAACAACATACTGACATATATATTCCCAGCTTGCGCGCGCCGGCTTCTTCTACCGACCATCCCACGACTCGAACGACAATGTGCAATGCTTCATGTGCAGCGTGAAGCTTGATGGATGGGAAGCGACCGACGATCCAGTTAGCGAGCATCTCGCACATTCGAGCGGATGCGCATGGGCGACATCAATTAGTGTCACGCGCGAAGAAGGAGATCTCCAAAAACCCGAGGAACGCGATCCATTATCCGAGGAGATGTATGCCGCTCGAGCTGCGACCTTCAAATCAGGAGACGGATGGCCGCATGAGGGAAAGAAAGGATGGAAGTGCAAGATTGGCAAAATGGTGGAAGCAGGTTGGGTGTTAGATCCGACCGACGAGACCGAGGAACGTGATGGAGTCACCTGTATGTACTGTCAACTCAGTCTGGATGGATGGGAGCCCAAGGACGACCCGTTCATGGAACACAAGCGACGCCAACCTGCATGCCCATACTTCGACCTTTTGGAGCACTACCACGGAGCGGATGCTGCGAATGGCAAGATCAAGACGATGAAGGGACGTGGCAAGGCATCAGCTAGGAGTAGCACTGCTAGCAAGGCCAGCCGCATGAGCACGCAGAGTACGATGAGCGAGATGCCCAGCGTGGCAGGCAGTCTGGGAGACATGGAGCTTGACGGTGACTTGGCCGGCGTTGACGATAGCATTGTCACCACTGCTACAACAGCCTCTCAAGTAAGTACCACGACGGGAAAGAAGAAGGGAGGACAGACAAAGGTTGCCGCGAAGGGTACCAAAGGGAGGAAGAAGGCTGTCGAGGAGGATCCAATGGAGATCGAATACCCGGATATCTCCGCAGCACAACAAGAGAAAAGGCAGGCCGATGCACCGTCAGCCAAGACGACGCGCAGAGGAGGACGAGCATCCAAGCAACTTGACTCTTCCGTTGTTGAGATCAGCCAAATGGATGTCGCTCCGCCGAAGAAGACGACTAGGACCCGCAAGGCTAAGATCACTCAGCCTGAACCGGAGCCTGAGCAGGTGCCCGCGACACCGGACGTTGATGCATTTGAGGCAAGCAGGAAGAGTGAAGTGGCGGCGCAGTTGCAGGAGGAACTTGAGCATTCCATGGACGAGCCGGAGCTCACCCGACAACAAGCCGTAAAGCCACAACAAAAAAAAGCCGTAAAGCCACAACGCGGCGTGAAACGAACCTCGGAGGGCATTGCCAAGTTGGATTCGAGCATGGTTGATGAACAGCCAGACGAGAAGCCAGTAGCAAAAGCCAAGCGAACTCGCAAGCCTAAGCAAGCATCTACCGCTTCGACTGACGTGGAGCCTGCGTCTCGACCACCACAACTAGAAGTTGCGCAGGCCGACTCTTCTATGCATGCCGCTGAAGAAGCTGTAAAGCCGAAAGCCAAAGCAGCGCCCAAGAAGACCAAGGCAAAGCCAAAAGCCAAGAAGGCATCGACTGCCCGATCATCACGGTCGTCAAAGTTGAGCAGCCAGGCTTCTGAGCTCGAGCTGGACTTTGGAGAGCACGAGGATCTGGAGAGAGACGAGAGGGAGATCGAGAAGGAGCTTGAGCGAATCGCTGCGGAGGAGTCGGCTCAAGCCGTGCAAACAGAACAAGACCAAGTCGACGAATTCGAGACCTCGCCTTCCCAAGGTCGTATCAGCAAAGACAGCGCGGAGCTGCAAGAGATGGAAGTTGAAGTGCACGCTGAGGATGAGGTTGAAGAGCCAAGCGAGAAACACGACTCGCCTCCTCGAATCTCCCTACAACTTGGCGAACACAAGGCGGTGATGTTCAGCCCGACTGGCAGCGACAAGGAAAACCTCCCCTCGTCGATGATTGCAGCTTCAGCAAAACAAGTTCACCCACAAGCGACAATGAGCCCTACGAAAATCACCCGCATTCCTCTCGCACTCGGCACACCAAACCGATCACCAGCGAAACAGTTCCAAAGTCCGAGCAAACAAATCTCCCGCCTCGCATCGACAGCGCCGTGGCACGCCGCTGACCTCGACACCGTTCTCCTCGCATCTCCTCAACCTACACCTGGCCGCGTTGGGCGACAACTCGTTGCCGCAGCTGGTGAGTTGACGAGTCCTGAGAAGAAGATGAGTGTGGAGGAGTGGGTGCGTTTCCGCGCGGAGCAGGGTGAGGAGACGTTGAGGAGGAGATGCGAGCAGATGGTCGCTGCGTTTGAGAGGGAAGGAATGAGGGGATTGGAGAGTCTGGGTGGGATTCAGGTTGTTGATTGAGCATTGTGTTGAAAAAGGGCGTTGGTCTTTGAGAGAGCCTGAGGCGACCAAGAAGGCGTTGGCCGAGAGGACATTTACTAGCGCAGTCTTCACATGAGCCAATTAGAATACAACTCCAGTCGTCTCCGTCCTGTCCTCTTCAACTGCTTCTCTGCTTCTGCTCACCTGCACATTTTCACCTCCACCATTCCAGCGACTGGCCGGACGTATCACCAGTTCACCACAGACAATTGTCAGACAACATGCATCGCGATTTACCATTCCGATAGGGTGCCGGTCCTGCCGGAGCTCACCTGCAAAGTCAGCGGCCCACTCCATCCCCCACGCCCCGGTTTTGGCGAGCTGACACTCTTCAGACGTTGTCGTGTTGAGCATGACATTGTTATTGACATGGTACTGCTGTAGATATGTTGCAGCCTTGCAGGCATTCGTATCTGCTTACCACGGGTGAGAGTTGTCTACCTCTCTTTTCATCCAGTCTTTGACTTTCTTGGATCGTGTATTCTTGGCTTGATTCGCGGTACTGAGAGTACTGAAGATCACTGTCCGGCTGTCTCCATCTTCTCTTCTTCTGCTGTTCCTTCATCTATATTATCTTGCAAATCAGGATGGCGGCCACGTCGAGGACCTGGAGCGAGACTGCACCTCACGATAAGACCGACTCATCAGAAGATAACGCCGACTCCACAAGCTCTTCTTTACTACTCTACACCCTCCTGCCGTCCCTAGTACAGCGCAAAATGCCCAAGCTCAAATCACTCAGGAAAGCACTGTCCGACTACGATCAAAGACGTCAACGCCCTCGAGCCTTGAGCCAGACCAGCGCAACGAGCACCACTCCTCCGCCTTCATATCGCTCCGGACCGGAAGATCGCACCTTGATAGATGAGCAGACTGGCTTCCCCTTCCGCTCCGGCCGCGGCAGTGGACCCCCCAGCAGATGCTCCAGCTCAGGAAGCTCCACACCGACGTACCTCGAAGAGACCCGAAGCGGCATACAATGGAGATATGCGGACCCTGGCTTCGCCCTGCTCGCACTCTCCTCTCACGAAGCGTCCTCCGCGCCGTCGCAAAGTCCCCACCTCGTCCGAAGACAATACATCGACGGCGTCGCCTGCGTCCTTCGCGGCCTTCCTTCTGACCTGAGCTTGGAAGAAGAACTCAGCCTGCGAGAAGCTCTGCCTCCACCACTCAGTCTGCCCTCGCTCGACGACTCGCAAATCACAATCCGCCATCCAGCCAGCAACGGCCTCATCCGGCCATCTCATCATGCGAACCCGTCGCCATCCAGCCTCCACCGCCACGTCGCCACTTTGACATTCTACCTCTTCCTCGCCATCTCCTCTATCACCCCTTACATCTCCCGATTCCTCTCCTCCGCCTACGCTTTCGACCGGAAGCACCACATCAGCGAGCGTGCGATGGCACAGGGCCTCGTTCTAGCGGATGCGACGGGACGGCAAGCCATGGATGTGGTGAGGGAGGTGTGTGGGTGGAATGAAGGTAAGGTGGGAGAGAAGATGAGGGAGGTCGGGATGTATGTCGTGCAGGGCGTCAGTGGAGGGGTATGCTGTGGGATGGGGGAGGGAATGGTGGTCATGGAGAGGCAGAGGAAGGAAGATCGAGGGAGGAATGAGTCGGTGCAGATTTGAGTTGCTGGCGGAGTCGAGAGGTAAGTGTCATGCGATATGAGTGATGATGTGCCGCGATGATGCTACGAACGAGATAGAAGGTAGGGCCACTTGGGTAGACGATAATAGACTTATAGTTATTTCTTACAATTTGGCCATGTACCCCTCATTCTGCTAAGAGGCTCGGGCTTGGAGCTGCTATCGCCGAGCGTGGAAGTCGTCTCTTCTCAGGATATGCAGACTTGACTTCCGCTCTGCAAGACCCTGACGGGACTTTCTTGCCTCTATAAGGGCAATTACACGACCTCACATCACCTCTCCTCGGGCAGGAATCTTCCTTGCTGGATCGAAAGATCATCATGTCGACCACATGAGGGAGGCGGAAGAAGACGGAGGACCTCAGGAGTCTGAGGGGGTTTTTTGATGCCGGGTCTTGAAGGGGTAGTGACTTCAGAGTACGGGTGAGGCGGTCTCGGTCTCGTTCTGTTTCTGGCATATGCAAGTGCAGATGTCGGTGTGGTATGTGGTATGGGTATGTGGTATGTATGTCGGTGCGGAAAGTAGGTGGTATGTATGTCGGTTGATCGGTCAGCATCAGCATCAGCATTTCGCTCAGCTTATTATATCGGCATGCCGTGAGGTGGAGCTCTCTCTCCGAACATCGGTGAAGGAAGCCGGACATTTTGAGATGGCAGAAGTCGTGGCTTATTATTCTACGAACATTCAAGATGTTCGAACATGGCCTCAAGATGATAGGTATCATTCTTCGTTTGGCACAATAATTGACGTCTTCTTTGGCAGTATCCAAATCGTTGAATGTATGTCTCCCGGCTGAATAATCATCCATTTGTCTCTTCGGGGAAATCGTAGGGCGCATGTACTTTTTTCCCCGTCGCGTTGTCGGAGCGCGGCATGAGTATAGTAATAATAAGGTAATAAAGAAGGAAGGATTCGAGATGACTCCTTCCTCGTGATGATGATCATCTCGGTCTTGAGGCTTCCCAGCACTGTATTGTAACGCACCATCAAAAGGGTGAGATTTCCAAGGAAGAAGTATTCTAATAAGACCTCTCTCTCTCTATTAGAATATTATATTATACACACCACAATCCCACCACCTCGGATTTCACGCCCTTGGACCTGTCTGTACTCACTCCCCCGCGCGCACGCCCTGTGCATGCATGCATGCATTTGACCATCACGCCCTGTCAACACATCGGTCGGATAAAATCATGGCCAACATGTCAGAGGCCTTCATCAACGAGCAGGATCTGGCCGTAACCGATTTCTCCCAACTGCTGGACTTTGACACCACTGCTGGTGTGATTGGCAATCCTATCGCTTCCCTTGGCGACAGATATTGCCCATACCATCCCGGCGCCGACGAGTGAGCATTCTTGACACAGTCTAGTGAGATTCTCAATCTAACATCTCATCTTCAGCTGCGCCTGCCATGGGTTCCTCGAAGACTGGGATCTGCCTGATGATCCAATCGAGGCAGCACCTCAACTGGGACTGGCGGAACCGGACTACAGCAAATTCGAAAACTACATTCCCAAGTTCATCCGGCCAGAGAAACCATGCGATTACTGTCGTTCCAAGCGGATGAGCTGTTATGTCCAGCAAGGCGAACCATTCTGCACTCCGTGCGCTCTACTAGCCCGTGATTGCAGCTTGTTCAATGACACTACTGGTCCCAGCAGACTGGATGTATCGAGAAACCACTTCAGCAATCCAGAGGTACTGCGCGTTGTATCTGAAGACGGCACAGCCACGAAGCCGGTCTTGTCACGAGCGAACAGCCACCCGAAAATCCCACTCGTAGACGACGCTCCAGGTACCACGAAATCGAACGGCATTCGTTTCCCGAAACATGCTGTGAAAATCCTTCGTGACTGGCTCGATGCTCACGCGACCAACCCGTACCCGACCGAGGATGAGAAGATCGAGCTCGAAAGAGAGACTCAACTCAAGCCCAGTCAGATTGCTAACTGGCTCGCCAACGCTCGGAGGCGGAGAAAGGTCACTGAGCGGTCGAGGCCAAAGCTCGCCATGTCTCCGAGTCTTCGTCCGACTACTGCTGCCATTCCCATTCCCATTGCTGGTGCTGGAGAACGCAGCTGGGATGAGCTGAACCCGCTGGAAAGATGGAAAAACTCTCCACCGGAAAACGAACCCGCGAGAATGTCTGACATCGCTGACGCTCTTGCACATACTGACATTCCCACTGGCAAGGCCTCGGCGTCTGCTTCCCCTTCTCCACGGGGACGCTACAAGAAGCGCAAGACCTCTAGCAATGGCTCCAAGATATCGAACACCAGACCTCAGTCCGTCACTTCCTGCGAGACCGGACAGACATCATCTTTATCTGCTTCCAGCGCCGCATTCTCAAACGGCTCCTCGCACTCCACGCATGGGTCCTTTAGCTCTTTCAACTCCAGTCTCATTGGCAAAAAAGACCGCAGGCGACGTCGAAGACCGATGGTTGCGAAGGCTCTCGATCGCAAGCCGGCCGACGATAAGAAGCGGATCTTTCAATGCACTTTCTGCACCGATACGTTCAAGTCAAAGTACGACTGGACGCGGCACGAGAAGTCGTTGCATCTTTCTCTGGAGAAATGGATCTGTGCTCCGCTTGGACCCATCATCACCGACCAGGAGACCGGAGGGAAGAAGTGCGTGTACTGCGATCTTCACAACCCTTCCAGCGACCATATCGAGTCACACAACCATCGTCAGTGCGAGGACAAAGGGCTCGATGCGAGGACATTTTACCGGAAAGATCACCTACGACAGCATCTACGACTCATGCATGCTTGTGAGATGGTGCCTTCCACCGAAAGCTGGAAATCCATGGCCCAGAACATCAACAGTAGATGTGGATTCTGCGCTCAGCGGTTCTCTGTCTGGCAAGAACGGGTGGATCATCTCACTGCACACTTCAAAGCGGGAGTGCGCATGGCGGAATGGAAAGGCTGCAGAGGATTGGATCCAGCTGTTGCAGCTCAAGTCACCAACGCTATGCCACCGTACCTCATTGGAATGGAGGCCGTCACCCCGAACCCATTCTCCGCCACGAATCGTGCATCATGGCGCTTGCCGGAGGAATTCAACGGAGTCCAGGAGGGCGCCATAGATTCGGCGGCTGTGCAATCTGGTGGGCCGAATTCCACTTGCTGGGAAATCCTGACCATTCGACTGGGTCAATTCGCGAAAGAACAGACCGATCAGGGTTTGCCCATCACGGATGATCTCCTTCAGCGTCAGGCTCGAAGGATCCTCTACGACAACGATGAGGACGCCTGGAACCAGACTTCGGCAGATAACCCCGAATGGCTGGATCTGTTCAAGAAAGCTCACGGATTGGACATTATACCCAGTGAGATTGGTGGAGAAGGGAACAACGTCCCCGAAGACCTCGAATCATACGGCGATCTCGGTCTGCGTGTTCCCTTTCCCTTCCAACTCCAAGTTTTCGACCTGTCGCACTACAACGCCGCGTCGGCCACGTTGGCGAACCTCTCGGAAAAGTTCAAAGCTTCGATTGATGCACGCCGGGCGGAGTGTCGACGAATCTACACCGAATTGCAAGGACAGGGCGTCTTCTATGACGGCGACCAGACGTGTGGACATGTGGAGTGTGCACTGAATATGATCGACGCCAGTCCCTTTGACGGCCTCCCAAATCCCGGTCCGAGATCGAAACGCTGGTGTAGTGAGGACATTTCGCCTGAACTTTCGGCGCAGATTGCAAGCGCCAACATTGCTACACCGTTGCACAATTCTCGGCCACCGGCACCGGCGAGTGGGGTGAAGAGGAATCTTTTGACGAGACTCAGCGAGCTGGACGGAGAGATGCATCGTATTCACGGGTCTTGCTGTCCTGAGGGGCCGGCTAAAAATGGCGTCGCGAATGGCAGCGCGGAGAAGCGTGCGAGCTGGGATACGACGACACCTTCTTCTGGCTCGAGTGGAATCAACGCTGCCGATATGCGGGCTTCTCATGCTAGAGTGAAGGGTCTTGAGGCGTTGGCCAGGGTTGAAGCGCTGGAGGATCCACCCGCGTCGACGAGGGAGGACATGATGCAGGAGTGGTATAGCCATCAACAGCGCTCATTGGGTGCGCAGAATGGGTATGACACTATGGCTGGCTCGGGCCATGGGATGGAGTTCCTTTGCGAACCTGCTCTCCAACCGGCGACATTCGATGTCAACGGCGAAGTCGACTGGTCCGCATCCACACAGGTACCACCACCACCACCAGGTACAACCAGCATGCCCGGCGGAGGAGGGCTCGGCGAACGCTCCCTCAGTCAAGAAGAAATGCTCACCCAACTCGAGGAGCTGATCGCCGCTTCCTCTGCTCCTCCCACGACGGAACCGATAGCGCCCATGACCTGCGGAATGGAAGTCGACGCCGCGTGGGCGAGGGGCAATTCCGTGACGAACGGGGAGGGAGGAGACGCATGGGATGCCACGACGATGGAAACGATGGACTTCATGATGGATGATGTGGAATTTGGATTTGATGATCTGGTCGGTGGGGATGGGAGTGCTTGGGCTTTGTGAGGTGGTCAATTGGTCGTGAATAGACTGGTTTGGGTGGGATTTTCGGGTTGAAAAGCGAGGCGTTTGGTCGGGTTGGAATGTGGCATATAGGGTAGATGACGAATGACAGAGACTATGCAGTGGAAGTGCTGTCTTGCCTTGCCTTGCAGCTCTCAGCAGTACCTTTCTCTCAAGCCGGTGGTGTCTTTCGGTATGGCAGCGCCACAGAGGTTTCGACTTCATTTTGCACCGCCTCCCTTGGCTTGGCGTGGCGTTTAGACGTCGTCCTTCCTTCCTTGCATCGAGTTGGTACACCGAAGAGATAAGGCACCGTCTTCTTCGATCCATCACTTTTCTTTCGCGACATGTCTAGAGTGCGTCTCTAAGAATCGGGGTTTTCTCGCAAAGCTCCCGTCGACCATCGCTCTATTCGTCTCTGTACCTACGACATATCTTATTCCGCCTCTCACTTTCTCTCCCTCCTCTTTCCGATTCAATCTCTACCTTTATTCCGCAGGCTTTCAATGATCGCGCACCATCAACAAGTACGCCCGGACTGCACTCGAAATTGAGTCAAAATGGCCTCAAACCCCACCATTCCAGCTGGAAGCGGTCCGTAGCCTACGACCATGGAAGCCTCCGAGAACAACAAGACCTGATGCTTCTCTAGAATCCGTTACCTACTCATCAGGCGCGCATAATTCCCCTCCGGATCTCCGCTTCCTTCACTTTAACGATGTTTACCATCTCGAAGCAAGCAGCCGCGAGCCCGTCGGCGGCATTGCACGCTTCCAAACCATCTGCGACTCATACCGGAGCTCAAAACCGACTTATGCCGACCAACCTGAGCTTCTCACCTTCTTCAGCGGCGATGCCTTCAACCCTTCCCTGGAATCCTCAGTGACCAAGGGCAAACACATGCTCGGCGCCCTCAACTCCCTCCACACGACCGTCGCCTGTCTCGGAAACCACGACCTCGATTTCGGTGCTGAACAATTTCGATTCCTCGCGGACCGCTGCGAGTTCCCCTGGTTGTGTGCCAATGTCCTCGATCCCGCGTTGGGCGAGGATGTACCGCTGGGGAACTGCAAGCGGACGGTCATGCTGACCAGTTCGAATGGCATTAAAGTCGGAGTCGTGGGTGTGGTGGAGAGGGAATGGATGGAGACGATCAATGTGCTGCCGCCAAATCTGAAGTACATCAGTGCTTCGGCCACGGTGGCGGAATTGGCGCCGAACTTGAGGGCTGAAGGTGCTGAGATGATTGTCGTGGTTTCGCATCAGCGAGAGCCGAATGATAACAAGCTGGCCACAAAACTGTCCTCCGGCGTGGCAGATATCGTTCTAGGAGGGCACGATCACTTTTACGCTCACGCCATCATCAACGGCACGCACGTCTTGCGTTCCGGGTCGGACTTCAAACAGCTTTCCTACCTCGAATGCAGACGAAAGAAGGACGGCTCGAAGGGATGGGACATCGACATCATTCGAAGAGACATCCTCGGCGCCATTCCTGAAGACCCAGCAGCCATCGAAATGGTCAGCAAAATCACCGCCAACCTCCGCCCTAAACTCGAGAAACCCATCGGCTACACCGTCGCACCCCTCGACGCACGCTTCACCACCGTCCGACTGAAAGAGTCCAACCTGGGAAACTTCGTCTGCGACCTCATGCGCTTCCACTACACCGCCGACTGCGCCATCATGGCGTCGGGCACCATGAGAGGGGATCAGATCTATCCACCTGGAGTCCTCCGGGTCAAAGATATGATGAATTGCTTCCCGTTTGAGGATCCCTGCGTTGTCATCGCTTTGAAGGGAAAGAACATTGTCGCCGCGCTGGAGAATTCCGTGAGCACGTATCCCGCTCTCGAGGGGCGTTTCCCACAAGTGTCGAACATCAAACTGGTTGTTGATCCGAGTAAATCTTCTGGAAGTCGATGTGTGGAAGTGAAGATTGGCGATGAACCGGTGGATCTGGAGAAGGAATACACCCTCGCCACTCGAGACTACATGGTCCGCGGCAAAGATGGCTTCACATCACTCATGGATGTCGAACACGGTGGTACAGCGCGGAGTATCGTGAGCGATGAAAACGGTCTGTTGATATCCATGATTCTGAGACAATATTTCATGGGACTGAAGACTTTGGGGAAGTGGAGGAGGTGGGGCGAGGAGATGGCGGTGCATTGGGATCAAGTCCACGGCGGGATGAAGGAGGTGGCGAGGAGTGGGGAGAATAGTCCGGTCGAGGAGAGGGTGGAGAAGACGAAGAAGGAGGAGACGGCGAATGGAGGTGGGTGGAGGGAAGAGCAGAAGAAGCAGTTGGATCGGGATCATCGCGTTTCATTGGTCGGGAGGGCGCAGCATCCTACCAGTCAGACTGCCGATCCGCAGCCGTCGAAAGCGAAACATCGCCGTCTGGCATCGAATCTGTCGTCGGATAGCGAGGAGGATGACGAGAGTGCTCGGAACGCTCCAGCCCCTGCGAGTCCATCCGAGGAGAGAAGGTTGATGTTGATGCGAAAGGTGATGAGGAAGTGGTGGCGACTGGCGGGTTTGCGCGGGAATGCCAACATGGTGGAGAGAAAAGGGGAGGACTTTGGCGTGTTGTGGACCAAGGGGATCTGTCCTGTTGTGGAAGGGCGCATTACGATCCTATGAGGTGAGGCAGGGGATATGAAGTAGGACCTACATAGGACGAGGGGAACGCGAGGGACCGACTGTTGTACTGCGAGATTGAAGTGGTCGAGCTGTTACTCGTGAATGAACGAACCCCCCTTGGAAAGGACGGGTTGCGAAAAAGGTCTTCAATGGTATCGCGATTGAATACATCACTTCCCAGCTTTTCCTCCCCAACCGTCTCCAACCGATTTGATCGAGAGGTAGTGATGGAAAGGCGACAGGTTCAAATTGCTGTAGATGGCATTTCCCGGTCCCGGGAATCAAAAGGTGAGGTGATCAACGACGTTCGTCGACAGTAACGAAGTGCTCAAGAATAATGGCCTGCATCGGATCAAACCGGTGGCCGCATACTTTCCCCTCAACATACGAGGAAACGTTTCTCTCTCGACCGAACTTGCTGAAGAGCTGCCATTCAAAGTTTTGGTGGGAGCTTGTTGGCTGCTGGAAGTTTCAAGATTTCACAATTTAATCTCACATAGCGACGCCAATGAGCGTAGATTGAATTTCCCATTCCCATTCCCATTCCCATTCCAAAATGCTCCGCCGGAAACGCTTGCAGACAACACATGCCGAAAAGGAAGGAAATCGCCGGCGCTAAAATGCTACAAGAACACAATGCTGCACATTCAATCATTCTCATTGACCGTCCATCGCCTCTTGGGGGTATCGACGGGATGCTTCCGGGGGACTCTATCCCCAGAAGTTTGTCGTCCCCAGAGACCCTTCTGGCTGAGACCTCTGCTGAGATTCTGTGGCAGCTTCTCACTGACTCGTGGCAAGTCACCGACGTCGTCTGCGGCTTCAGCCACATGAGAGTCGTGGACTGCTGTGGTATTCTGATCGGAAGATCCATCGGAAGATCCATCGGCTTTGGTCGACATGTGGTGGCCGTTGGTAGATGCTGGTCTCGAGGCTGGCGGTGACGGCGCATGCCCTGGACTTCCGGACCGACCTCCTCCATCGACATCCGGGAATGAAGTGGTCTTTTCCTCCTTGGGCTTCGTGGCGTCAAGTCGCGGAGTCCCACGTCCAGACGGTGGTGTCCATAAGCCGGTGCTGAAAGTTGGCGTCGGCGATGATTGACCAGACAGTGAATCGCCCCTGTGAAACCTGTTGGGCGATGACGTCCGTGCAGGCGCACTGGGTCTTCGAATCGAACCAAGGGATGAGTTTGAACTGTTTCGCTTCGGCTCCCCCAGATTCCACGATGAATCGATGCCAGCTCCGGCCGCGGCATGAGTAGCAGCGCCGTTACGCTTGTACTTATCAAGCGCATCCTGGGCGTTCTTCATGTTCGCCGGGATGGATTTTGTCGGTGCCTTTGTCGGGTCGACCCCTGCTCTGAGGTGTTCTGATGAAGACACCAATTTCATCTCGTACATAGCGCTGAGGCCAATGTCTAAGCTGCTGCGTCGTCGATCACAACCGTTGGTCATCGCGGCGGGATCCGGTGACGATGGCGAAGTGGCTGTGGGACTGGTCAAGGCCACCTCTTGAGATGGGACCAAAGTCGGTGCATTTTCTTTCCTCACTGCCATGGTCAAGCTGGCCATTCCAACGTCCAGGAGAACAGGCTGGTTGGTCAATGCGCCGATCAGTGCATTGCAACCAGCTCCATGGGTAACCAAGATCACGACCAAATCTTCCTGATCGTCCTCATCAGCACTTTCATGCGTGACGACTTGCTCCAGACCGAGAGCGTCCTCGCCTCGATCTTCGCTACCGTGCTGGCTGTACCACTCCATGACACCGTTCAGACCTCTTCGGAAACGTCGATGCATAGAAGACCACTCCTCCCCGAACGTTCCTCCATCACCCCACTCTTGTAAATGTCTGCTACTGTCCCAATGATAATCAACATTGACAGTGTTGACTCTGGCGTGCGAGATATATCCGCGAGGGATCGTGTCCGAATTAGATATTGCATAGTGCGGTGTGGGTGGATAGTAGGTAGATGCCTCCACTTTCGGCATCGTCGATATAAGAGGCTGGAAACCATGTCCGTGGCGGAAGGGCGACTTTGGGCGGTAAGGCGACTTGCGACCAGAGCTCTCATTGCTTCCAACGCTACTGGCGCTATTAGAGCGGTCTCGTCGAGCAATGGGAGCGTGAAGAAGAGCGTTCGTGACATGGCTCCAGTCGTCCAAAGGGCTCTCTCTACTGCTACCTGCCCGATTGTTTGCGCCGTTCCACAGAGACCCGCCAGATGATTTTTGTGTGACCGTTGGTGTAAAAGTGTCCACTTCTTCCGTCTGCAACATCTCCGCTTTGGCAGTAGCAACCATCATCGGACTCGGAGGAGGCGGTGTGATGTGGTCGAAGTACTCCGGGTTGAGCCATTCTCCCAAGAAAGCATCGACTCGAAGTTTCGTCTTGCGATACCTCTTCTGATTTCCCATGGCTCTTCGAGCAACATCGTGCGCCAGATCGTGTCGTGGCTCCACAATGGGTGCCAAACCGTGCAAGTTGGCCGAGTCCATAGCACGCAGCTTCGGCGACGCCGAGTGCATCTGACCAGGTGTCCGCGGTCTGCTCGAAGAGATTCTGTCCTTGGGCGCTTCAAACTGTGCCATACCCGCAGAGATGGCTACGCTCGTCTGCAAGCATCTCAAGAATGGCGATGTGTGTATGACGACCTTGTGCTTCTTCTTCTTCCGCTTCGCTCCGCTGTCGCTGTGCCCACCTTCTGCATTGTACTCTTGCTCCCTCGCGTCCAAGAGACTCGCAATTCGCATGCCCAAAGCTCGACATTGGTTCCACCCGCCATAAGTAAGCGGAGGATCGTACGGTGTTGGAGTGGACAGATGCCATGCCTGGTCCGCAGCATCGAGGCGCATGCCATGTCTGCAATGCTGTTGTTAGTGTTCGTACCGCTGCTGGTCTAGCTCTCTCCTCATAGCTTACCTAGCCACTATCACCACAGCTGGTACCTGCGGAGGCGCCATTACTTCTGCTTCGACGCTTCGTCCGCTCTCCTCACTCCTCTGTGTCGCGACCAGTCGGTGTGTTCAGTGTCGAATCGCCAGTGATGATGCGCCCACACTCGGCGAGGGACCGAGCTGTGGAATGTAAGGTATATGCTGTTCTCCGCCAGTGGCTTCCACGTTTTGCTAGCGCTCGAGTGCAAAAGTTTGGCTGTCGATAGCGTACGGCAATTGAGTGATTTGTGAGATCATGCGGGGCAGGGTCGAGCTAGCGTGCGTATTCTTCCGGTAAGTCCGACGATGAATGAGATCGAGGACGTCAAAGGCGACTAGAAGACAAGGCAAAGAGGAATTCGAAAATCAAGTTCAGGCACGGTTGTACTGAATACAAGATACGTAGCTAAATCCTGGGCAACAACCCGGCCGGACATACAACAATGATGCTGACTCTCCTCCCAATTTAGGCACAATCAGCCCTAAACTTGCAAAGACTGTCCGGGGGCTGTTTCCGTGCCGATGGCATCGGAATCGTATGACGGGCATAGAATAATCGCGAAGCCGAAGTCCGCCAGATTCTTTGACATACAACAGTGTCGAGCAGCTGACCACAGGCGGTAAGAAAATCTCCCACGGATCTCGTTCGACAAACTGTTCAACCCCTCTTGCTCGCGTTACTGTTCTGCCCCGCCGTGTGTCCATCAACACCACGCATAGGACTCTGGAACCTCCTCTGTGGTCCTAACATGGCCTCTCGCGCCGATGTAGGTCTAGTGGTAACACCCACATCCATGCTGCAGATCACGGCATCTTGTGCAATTGCTTCTTCAAACCGAGTCCGCCGCTCTGTGGTCGTCACGGCCAGTATGCTGCTCTGCCGCTAGGCATGTCAACGCGCCTTGTCGAGATACCGTGTTCAGGGCCACCGAATCTGCTTCTGGCATTATGGTAGCCAGCCGCATGCGCAGTAGGGTGGCCCATGGCAGTATTTGACCAAAGCCGCTGCCTGTCACGTTGCCGCCCTCTTTTCATCCGGCCTCAATACCCGTAGTATGACATCCAAAATGGCCTGACATTCCTCGACCGAAAACCTCTCCTCGGAATTCTCCACCATCGACTGCACCTGCTCCGTACACGTCGGCGCCAGGTTGTAGATGACCAACAGTTCCGGCTCCGTCAAATTCTTCTTCTCCTGTAACGGCAGGAATTGCTTCTCGATCTGCTCTTTGCTCATCCCCTCCAATTGCTCTTTCCATTCTTCCAGCAATCCATCTTGAATCACCTCGTCCACTTCCCGGACAAATTTCTGAAACTGAGCGCTTCGTGCGGCGCCAGAGTAGGCGGATGGGTTGGCGATGTACGGATATCGATTGGAGGAGAGTTCGCGTTCGGTGCGTGCCAGAGCTTTCATGAAGTTCGAGGGCCGTTCGGCGGGCTTGTGGCTGTTGGAGGCATCCTCTGCGTCTTCGGCGGCGTGCTGAGCTCGCTTACGCTTGATCCAGTCAAGCACATCGGCGTTGGAGAGCGGAGTGTCGCCCGCATCGAGGATCTTCATCGTGAGTTGGCTAGAGGGGAGAGGAGTCGCAGGGAAAAAAGTTGCTCCGTTAGTTTGGAAAGTCGTTCCTTGGAACGGCAGGGCCGGTTCGGCTTGCAGTCTTGCAGTGGCCGATGGGCGCTAGGATTGCAAGGTACCGAACGGTCGGGTCGCAGTTTCAGCTGTCGATGAATTACTTTTACCTCGAACATGTTCACTCTCAACATCTGACATAGTCCGACAGCGGGTCAATACACGAATATGATGCCTGGATGCGTGGTCGCTCAAGTCACACCACGCATGAAGGAACAGCGGAGCCGAAGAAGACCTCACCTCACCCATGAAGGAACAAAGCCCACATGGTTCAGCTACGCCGCCATGTTGGAATCCTGAGAGCATCGAAGTGTTCGTGAAGCCTCAGCTTGAGCTTCTACAACGAATTACTCAAGCTCTCAGCTATGAAGCCCATGTCACACTGAGTCCTGGAAAATGAAACGCCGAATGGGAGCATAAGATACAGGCCTTTCTTCGGGCAACATTGGGCACCGTTTCATTGCGGCGTTCGTTAAACCCAAGCGTGTCTTCGTGCACCCCAATGCTACAGTCTTACAGCGCGCTGCGTGAAGTGCATCCTTAGAGCAGAGCATCTTCCACTTCACTCACATATTCAATTGCCTTCTTAGCCAGTCCGCAAACCCTCCTTCAGCTTTGTCCAGGCCTCATCGTACAACAGCGTTTGACGACTGCTGACCACCGCTGGACCTCCCTGCGCATGCTCCCTCGACCCCATCGCTTCGTCGGCAGCCTTGAGCACCAAGTGGCGTTGTTGGTCGTACTGTGCCATCTTTCCTGCAGCGTCGGGGAGCCGGACATCTGGGCGAAGCCAGAAGGGATCACTCTCTGCTGGCACGCGCCATTGCGCTTCGATTTTGATCGGACATCTTGGGGTGTTTGGAACGGGTTTGTTGGCGTGTCTGAATCTTGGTGGTGTCTGCTTCAGTCCGAGGTGCCGGGGCTGGTAACACCATTGGCACGAGATGCCTTCGGCGTCTTGACGAAGCGGTAAGAGGTCTCCGTTTCTGGCGCAGCGCTGTGGCATTCGATCGCAGCGTTGAGCAATCTCATTGTCTGTGAGACATATGCCGCACTGCCAGGTGAAATACTTGCACATCGTCTTGTCGTTGGGTGAGGTTTTGGTATGGACAACTCCTAGAGATCAGTTGATAAGGCCGGGAGAACGTTAAGTACTACACCAGTCTGGATGTTTTCCTTTGGCCAACATCGCCAAAGGAGTGAGACCATAGCACACAACAGGTCGAATGTACTGGCGGGCGCCAGTCCGTAGTTTCGAAAACAAAGAAGCCTTGGCAATGCGATTGAATGTTGCTCCGGGGCGTCTAGAGTAAGCGTTGGCATCGGCAGAGCAAGGCAGTCTTCGGGCAAAGTCTGGTCAACAAAACCAGCATGATACGAACGTAGCAGCTTGTGGTCTGCAGAATAGTGGCTCTGGCGGGTCCTTTACGGATGAAGAACTTGTCTATTTTCCACGGCACAGCGACGAACGGCCATCACCTGTCCTTTTGAAACGCCACCCTCCGCGGTCAGGCTCAACGTCGGAGCTCACTGCGTTGTGCAACCGGGGATGCATGTCAGATATCGGCTGTGTGCAGGTGCCAGAGCAAGGTTTTTGAAACAGAAGCTGGGCTCGGCGGAACGCTCGAGTGTTCTGTCTCAGATGTAGGCAAGTCTTGCTGCGTACAACATGTCGTGCACGGAAATGGGTCTTGTGAAATGGGGCAGTCATTCAGACATTCTCCCCCATGGGCCATAGCCGCGGTTGATACGTGGGACTTGGAAGGCTCCGAGATTAAGCCAGACTGCCAGACGACATTATTGGGCTCGGCAGGTCCGCGGAGCAAATGGCCTGACTTCTTGAGTTGTGGAGAAACCATGGGTGAGCTCGAAATATCTGCAGGCGATGAGTGCAAGCATCCGCTTTGAGGCTCCAATGTTCAACAAGGCAAGGGTCCGCAATTCTGGAAGATCTCGATCTCGGGCTGAGAAGTATCCGTGGGAGTTGAAACCCAAGTCAATTAATAATTGTTCGCGCTGGATCATCAGAACAAGGCGTTTGTTTGGGGGAAGCAGTCAAAGATATGGCACAGTTTTCCAGCTTGATGATGAGATGGATAGTCGTTGTTGCTGTCAATCTTGAATCGAGGTTGTAATAATTAGAGTCCAAACCTCCCGTCGTCTCTCCTCGTTCTGCAATTTTATCTCTCATCCTGCACCAGGATGTCGACTCGCGGTGACAACTCCCTCCCTCCCACCTTACCTAGAATATTAGAAAGTACTCCGTAGAACTAATTTATAACGCCACTCCCGGATTCGCCCTGCCTCTGTTCCGCCGTTGTGCAACCAGCATGAGGCCAACGCTTGAGAGGAAGGGCCATCGCGATCTAGACCACACGCACTGAACTGTTTCGTACGTCCTTCTCTCGCAAAATTGCCTTGTCCCGTGGTTAGAAATTAGAATATATCGCTCACTAGGTACCTTACTGTGCACCTCGCCTGTAAAATAACATTCCCTCCCCCCCCTCCCCCCCCCCCCCCCCGGGCCCACCGATGTGCCACCTCCGCCTCTGCCACCGCCTGCCAACGTCGTCGTGCTGTTGAGTCCCACTGGCACTGGAAGCCTTCCATTCTCCTCCCTACCGCACCTCACCTCACCTCACCGCACCCTCGCCTCGCCTCGCCTCGCCTTGTCCTCCGGCATAACGCCCCGCCACTACTGCTCGAACTGCATTTCTTGCCAAGTTTCAGGCCTGTTGTGCATGTGATTGCGACCTGCGCCAGTAGTTACATCGGCCAGACGGGCGCTGGCTTACTCTGAATCCATCGTCCTCTCATGCTGCACCACCCTCGACCGTGTCTGGTCAGATCAGGTCCCGCCTTCGGTCTGCTCAGGTCTGCTCGTGCCTGCGACATCCCACTCGCCTATGGGGCCTCCTGTCGGCGGTCAGGCGTCTGTCTCGTCCATCCTTGATGCTCTTCCTTCGCCTGCCGACAGCGTGCACGATGTTTTCGACTCACCCACATGCACATGCGCTACCGATCCGCTGCAATTGACCGACGACCTTACCACACTTTCTCGCCTGGACGACGCAACCATTGAACTCTCGCCGGAGCCTGGTCTCGTCGACGCCATGCCTGTGACCACGCCGCCCATCGACGACCAAGACCATCCCACTATGAATTTGATTGTCGGCGGCACTTTGGCACCGATGCCGTCTTACCCGCCAGCATTGCGTCCTTCCAAGTCGGGTCCGATCTTGCGGCTGTAAGTCCCAAGTCGTCGTATGACTCTACGAACACTGCTGATTGTCGTGCCTTTCTCGTATAGTCCTTCATTCGATGCACTTGGTATCGCGGCGCCGCATCCGGATCGCTTCAGCAGCCCAGGCAATGATGCGGCATTGCCGTATGGCTTGGATGGCATGAGGAAGTCCACCCAGGACCACCATTCTTCCGAGTTGGACATTCTTGACGCCCTTTATGGGACTCATCTCACTTCACCACCTGCATCTCCAGCTGGAGAGCCACACCAACCTCGAATACCACAACGGATGCCTGCCTCTGCCATGCCGCCGAGTTCGCGTCCCAATGATGTTGCATCATTGACTCCTCCCGCTGATTCTGGCGAACTCAAGTGGACAGCACATATGCCTGTCGATGATACCGCAACAGCTTCTCAGTCTGCAGAGCAACTGCAGCCATCTGCACAGTCTCTTTCAGACCACGCGCCCGCAGGTACCAATGGCGACACCGGAACGATATCGTCGTCAACATCCAAGCCCAAGTCATATCGCCCTTTGGCTCAGCCAAGTATCGACGGCGCCCTCGACGTCCTTCGTAAGCATTCAGCAAACCACCTGCCGAGCGACAACTGACATGATGGCTACAGTTGACAGCCTACGCCACCAAAACATCCCAAACAACCCGCTGCGAGTCCTCTCACACGCCTTGCCGAGCCCTTCACCTACCGGCCATTACTACCCAGCCATCATCGACGCCATTCACGATCGAACACCTGCCAGCCCAACGGTCTGGATCAACGTCTTCCATGCCATTCAAGGTCGCTTCAATCTCGCAGACCTACCAACGTCACCTCCGAGCACACCTGGTCCACCAATTGGTGGTGACGATTACTTCACACCAAAAGTGTTCGACAGCGCGGTACCCATCTCGGACTATCAAGAAGACCTTTCATCCTTACCTCGATCACCGCGGCCAGTGGTCCCGCCTTCATCTATCAACGTGTCTGTTGTCGAGCGTTACATTCCACCATCGAGTTCGCACGAGTTCACTCACATGTTCAACCCGAAAGGTCCTTCGGTGCTGGTGGACAGACTCGTGGAGCTGTCACCAAACAACGGCACGCTCTTGTTCGTCTACCCGACCAGAGTGGGTGCCCAGACTTTCATGCAAGACTACCTTGGACCGATCTTAGACCCGCTACTACGTTCGATTGTCGTTGTCAACGGCCTTTCGTCCGACGTTGGCAGAACACTGGGCAACATGCCGGCCGCCAACGCCTTGCCCGACTACGACCAACTACACAGGCAGATGCTCACTCTGTGCACCAAGTTATCTCAACGAGGATCCAGTACTGGAGGATTCCACGGACAGAACGGTGCCTTTTCACTCGTACATGCATCAAAGCAACAGGTGCGCGTCGCCCGCGAGGCATGGGCAAGCGATTGGTGGGCCAAGCAAGAGAAACCGCGAGTTCGAGAGATCATGACCAAATACGCGCATGAGGCGCAGAAGAGGAGCAGCAACGAGCACATCGAGAGAGCACCGACTCCTACAGAGTTGATACAGCAGCTCCTGGAGGGCGTCTGCAAGAGGCCCTACCCGTCAGGACAGGAGCCGACGGACGGGATAGAGGTCAGCGTTTTCATCATTAAGCGTGGTGGTCAGTCTGTCTAGCGAGCGAGCGGCATGGGCATAGGCATGGAACATCAACAAACAGGAAATGATTGCGAAGAGTACGAAACTAATGCAGTATGAGCGATGGTGCCAGCGAGCTTTCGCTCGGGTCACGGCGTGGATACCCTCGATATGTCTTCTAATGCGACATCCACCTTGGCTGTCTTCCGGATCACTCTCTACATTATCGAGAGCATTTGGGACAGCTTGAGTTGCCCCGATGAATAAGCCCGAGGTGAAATTCTTCTGGCAAATACTTTCCAAATTCACATGCTGACTCCGAACGAAAGCCGACTCGGAGTTTGCCTCTTTGATTAACTAGCAATGCCAGCTTACGTGAGGAGCACGCAATATAGACGAATTGTCTGAGCAGTGGCTTTCTGATTGGAGCGCGTCGTGCTGCGGCTAAACGTTTCTCATCTTCTCCGCGATGACGTTTCTGGGGCATCGCGAAAAGGTTGACAAATGCGATAATCAGTTTCCCATAAGACGTTCCCTTGAGCCACTTCACCCTCGGCATTAGTATCACTCTTGCCTCCACGCGTACAACAACACGAGGATCTTATAAAAGAAACAGACAGACATACTCCAAGCAATCGAAGCACAGATCTGACAACGATATGGCCACCACCACCAGCACCGAGACGCAACGAAAGTTCGAGGTCTCCAACAACATTGAGATTCCACGTGGCGACGCCCACTCTTCATTGACTTTCTACGCACCACCGGAAGATGGAACGTCACCATTCAACTATGTGGAGCAGCCGCCCGAAGGCATGCCACAACGAAATTACCGCGAGAACAATAACGAAATCACCATCCACGACATCCGCGGCCGAGAGCACGAGTTCGACATGAATGTGAACGGTTTCGGAACAATCTCAGGCGTTCACAGCGAAGAGAAGGACTTCAACGACGACGACCACATCAAGCAAGTCTACTACCCGGAAGTAGAAAGGCTCCTGCTCGACAACGTCCCTGGTGCGCACCGAGTCTTCCTCTTCGACCACACAGTCCGCCGCAGCGACCCGAACGCAAAGCGAGCACCCGTCAATCGCGCACACATCGACCAGACCACCAAATCAGCCATTGCACGTGTGCACTACCACATGGGCGACGAAGCCGAAGAGTTGCTCAAGGGACGATTCCGCCTGATCAACGTCTGGCGACCCTTGAACGGACCCGTGGTAGCGTCGCCTCTAGCATACGCGGACTCGAGGTCGGTGCCGGACGAGGACATCGTACCCGTGGAGCATAGGTACCCACATCGAACCGGAGAGACGGCTGGTGTCAAGTACACGCCGCAGGGACAATGGCATTACTGGTCGGGCATGACGAATGAGGAGCGCATTTTGTTGCAGTGCTTTGACAGCAAGGACGGCGCGAGGACACCGCATTCGGCTTTTGTCGATCCGAGAACGAAGCCGGACTGGCCTGGTCGGGAGAGTATCGAAGTGAGAGCTTTGGTTTTTGGTTGAAAGTGGGACAGGCGAGAGAGGGCTTGTATTAGTATATCTGATTTGGCATGTTGATGATTGCATGAATACATGATGGGAATGAATTACGATTTGTTACATGAAGCGACACCGACCTCTTCACCTTTCACCTCGCGTTGACAACGTTGCTTCGACTTCGGATATATTGATCGTAGACGTTGGTGTCGGATAAACAGCGGGCACTGTAGTTCTAATGCCCTCCAGTGAGTGAGTAAGCCGGAGTTGATCGGATCTGCGTTGGTCTAAGCCACAACCACCCTCGCACATACGAAGCAACGAACCCATCGACACCCTCTTGCTTTCCTATTCTGCACTCTCTGTCCTCTCAAGCATGTCACTCACCAGGGCATCCGCTACACCTTCATCCCCTCGTCCCTCTTCCTCAGTCTCTGCCCGAACCTCCAAATCATCCACGGCAAAGGCCAACCGATCAACACGCCCAAGCCCGCCAACAACGTATTCGCCCACCCGACCCCAAGCACCTCCAAAATCTCTCCACCTACCAACGACAGCAAGAATCCTACCACACACCTCAACACATACACGCCCGCCAAAGCCTCGGACGATCGGCTTTCGTACACGTCCGCAATGTACAGACTCGTGAATTGCAGCACGATGACCTCACCCGCCGCGTAGATTGCGACACCGAGATCGGGAATCAATGGGAACAGAGTGTGCGATGCGGACCATCCGAAGATGAGGAGACCCGTCGGGAGGAGGATTGCGCCGAAGAGGAGGGCCGGTACGCGGAATTCGGGACGGGAAGTGGATGAGGAGGATGTCGGCTGTCTCGCTTTTCCTGCTTCGATCTGATTCTCCGAGGCGGAACAAGAGGAGGAACAAGAAGAATCCGAAGCTGAGGCCAAAGCTGAAGTCGAGAGTCTCGCATACATGTACTCATTAAATGGGCGAATGGCAATCGATCCGATGATTTCGCCAGCCGCCAAAGCGATGAAGTTGAGGCTGGCAAGGTCGCTGCGTTGATGATAGGCTTCAACCCAAACCCCGTGGAAGGAGATGAAGGAGAGGTAAACGATGGCGTAGGTGAAGGCTGCGTAGAGGGCGAGGAGTTGGGTGGTAGCATGGAGGGAGAAGATTTTGACGGGCCGAAGGAAAGCGGCGTGCAGGTCGTGGACGAGGCGTCTGGTGATCTTGGTGGTGGTGTTTGCTTCTTGTCCGCCTGCTGTGCTGGTGCAGCCGATGTAGGGAGTATGGGTCTCGTGGAGGAGGATCCATCCGATGATCTGGAAGACGCAACTCGCGATGGACACGACGAAGAAGGCCCATCGCCACGACAGATGTCTTGTGATGAACGCGCCCATGATAGGCGCCACGGCTGGTCCCAACTGTACCGGGAGGGTGTAGACGCTGATCATGCGCGTGCGTTCTTGGGCCGTCCAGCAATCGCTCAGGATGCCGATTCCGAGCTACATCAACGAATACACATCAGTGGATGTTCTAGCATAGGGAGTGGAGTGTTAAAGGTCGGGAAAGGGGCGGTGTCGATATACGTACCGTCAGAGGACCACTGCCGCCCACACCACTCCAAAACCTGCACGCGACCAACTCATTGTTGGACCTCGCCAACCCAGCCGCAGTATTGCACACGACGAACCACACACTACTCGCCTGCAACACCCGCACGCGGCCAAACGTCGAGGACAATGGCGTGATGACCAACGGACCGAAGATGTAGCCGAGCAGAAACGCGGAGAGGGGCAGCGCGGAAAGGAATTGGTTCTGCGTGGTCCCGAACTCGGTCGCGATGCTGGGGAGCGCGTACGAGGGAGATGATGCCGCAAGGCTGGATATGAAACGGAGAGAGCCGATGAGGTAGGTTGTGAGGAGTTTGCGGTTGTGTGGCCAGGCACGTGCTATGGAGAGGTTTTCGACGGGGGAAGATGGAGTGGATGATATGAATATGGAAGAGGGTGGCGAGTCGACTGGATTGACTCTTGCTTGCACGGATGTTTGTGAGGCATGGAGGGCTTCGGCTTGGGCAGATATTGGGAGAGCTGATTCCGACGAAGGGCTCTGCTCGGCCTGTTCACCGTGGACCTTTTCTGCCATTGGGATTGATATTGACGATTGATAAGGGGCGATTCTTGGAGTCCAACAACAACTACTACGACGACCACAACAACAACGGCACATCCTCCTCCTTAAAGCAATCGTCTCCCTCCACCTGGCCGCCATCAGTCCGTCCGACAGGTCCATACCCCAGAATCGCGTGCCACCGATATCGCTCATTCTACTGCACTCGTCGAACATTCTGCATCTTGGTCGCAGGCGAGCAAGGAAGAAGTCTCATCGCTTCCAAGTTCCGGCGCATTCACTCAAAATGTCGTCGTTTTTGGGCCTTGCAGGCTCAGGATCTAGCCGGTCGCACGTGTCACAGTGTTATCAGATGATCTGATTACTTGATGGGATTAGATCAGAGTTTGGGAGACTGCCGGGAGGTTTGGGTTGGTTGGCCCGATCGCACGGAATTGGCAGGGAGTTGGAAAAGGGGTTCTTCATCAGACCGCTCTTGGTCCTAGTACCGTACAATCGGACGGCATTTTGCCGGCAAAAGACGGAACCAACTTAGCTCCCACCATGATGGACACGTACAGGCATTGGATCTACCCGAGGGCCGACCGTCAGCTGCCGTGATAATTGATTCACACCACGACAAGCATAACCTTGCACGGAACCACTTCGCACCGTCGACTTTATCAGATCATCGCCCGACACGAGATAATCGGCCACAACGGCAGCACGCACGATCGCCACGATGGTCTGGGCCCTGTAGTCCTAGAGGATGGCCGTCGTGCTTATCAGATCTTGCTCGCAATGCATGATGAGAGGATGTCTCGCTCTTCCCACTAACTTTTACACCCTTCTTCCTTGCTCATTGTTGCGTGCACCGTCCAGACATACCCCAATGGCCGCTCGAGTTGGACTTGTCGCTGTGCTGGTGCTGCTGCTATGCAGCTTCCGCACCACTAGCGCCCATACACTGCCTTATGTGAAAGAATCCGAGTATTGTGCCGTGTCGTGCGCGGCCGTCATCGCTCGGGTAACGTTCAACGACAGCAAGCCCGAAGACCCTCCATGCTCCAGCAAGATCGCCGTCACTTCGCTCTTTGCGTGCACCGCAAAGTACTGCTCAACCCCCGACGACGCACAGGTTGGACTGGACTACGTCAACTGGACGTGCTCGCGCGAGGGCAAGCCCTCCCTGCCGGAATACTACACCGTTGAACTGCCATCTCCAGACCATGTTTCCACGGTGACTGCGGCTCAGATCAAGAAGGTGCACTTCAACCAGACAGTGGTTCCCACAGAGGACTACTATCAGTTCGTGTATCGATCGACGGATGCCAAAAATAAGTCGTCCTATTACAATTGGCGATTTGTGTATGTAGTCTCAAGTCCTCCCTCCATCCAGTACACTGACTCGGTGCTAGGTTCGCAATATATGGGTACTGGATCCTGGTACTGCTGGTTGGCATACTGTTCCACGTCATCAGCAGCAACAAAGCAGCGACAGAGGCGATATCCAAGTCGAGGATCGGGAAGCGAGCCTACCGTCTGCTGATCCTCCCTCGCGTGGGACCCGACCAGTTGGGAGGGCACTGGATTTCCAACTCCCTCACCAGACTCGTGGCTCTTCCACTCATCATCCACGCGGTCCTCTGCTTCGTGCTTTTGGTTCCCGCCTACGAGACCTTGCCCAAAAACTTCTATTACAGCACCCACAAGATCGAGCTTGGGAAGTATGTGGCCAACCGCATTGGAACATTCGCCGCCGCCCACGTGCCGATTGTGTGGATCTTTGCCGCGCGAAACAATCCTTTCCAGTGGTTGACGGGTTGGTCGTACGCTACGTTCAGTCAGTACCATCGCTGGTTGGCGAGGACCATGACTCTCTTGGCCGTGACCCACGGTGTCAGCTACTCCGTGGTCAACTGGTACAAGGGTACATATTTGACCGTTTGGGATGATCTGTACTGGCAGTGTGGTGTGCTGGTATGTCCTTCTCCCTGCATCCACTGGTCCTTCCACATTCGCTAATGACTGTTGCCAGGCGCTTATCACAATCTGTACACTGGTCATACTTGCGCTTCCGTGGATCCGGACCCGATGGTACGAGACGTTTCTGGTCTTCCACATCGCTCTCGCGGCGGTGCTCTTGGGCGGCTTGCAGTACCATTGGAACGAACTCTACGAACGACGTGCGTACCAAAGCTTTCTCTGGCCGGCGGTGGCAATGTGGTCGTTCGATCGCTGTTTGCGCTTTTGCCGTCTGTTGTACTTCAATCTTCGACCAATGTTCTCCAACGGCGTGATGGCATTGATTACGCAGGACCAGAACTCGGATCTGGTTCGCGTGGACGTGACCGAGTTCTTCTCAAAACAGACGACCGCGTTGACTCCGGGCCAGTACTACTTTGTTTATGAGATTGGCCATTGGCAAGGCTATCAGTCGCATCCATTCACGCTGTGTTCTTGGACTACCGGTGCGGCCATCTCTGCGCTTGGCAAGGAGACGGATGACATCAAAAGCCCAAATTTTGACGTTGTCGATGCAGTTTCGAAGGACACTCGTCCAACAAGCGTGGAAGCTGGAGAACTCAAGCATAGTTTCTTGATCCGCCCACGACAAGGCTTCACACAACGGCTGCTCAAGGCTGCCTTCTCTGCCTCGAACGACGACGACAAAGAATGCCAGAACACCACACGTCGAGCGCGATTTCTTCTTGAGGGACCGTATGGCCAAGTTCAACTCACCCCACGACACTCAACCATTCTCCTTCTCGTTGGCGGATCAGGCATCTCGGCCACGATTTCACGACTCCACAGCCTCTTCGGTCCTTTTGGCGGCGGTGAGAAAACAGTCCATCTCGTCTGGAGCGTTCGCATGCTCGGAACTGTCGATGATGTGTGCGTCCATGAACTGAGTAGTATTGTTGGTCGACCGGGTTTCCGATTGACGGTTCATTTGACCAAGAACTTGAACGATGAGAAGGGTTCGGAGACGCCAGCTCACGCACTGTATGGACTGAGGAAGGGGAGACCAGATGTGAAATCGGCAATCGAGAACGAAAGGGCGACATGCAAAGATGGATTGACGGTCTTTTGCTGCGGTCCGCGGTCGTTGGAGATCGACTGCAGAAATGCAGTGCAGAGCGTGCTTGGTGAGGACGGAGCAGATGTGTCCTTCTGTGCCGAGCAGTTCGGATGGTAGACGGATAAGAAAGCGTATTCGAGTCCTGGTTCTCTCCTTCTTGTTCCTCGCGACTTTCCTTTCGATCGAGAAAGCCACTATGGCGGTGAGCACCGACTTCGGAGGTCGATTGCCAGGTCATATGTCTCGTGCTTTGGTAAATTGTGGCCATTGGGCCTAGCATAGTTCCTTCCCCTGAGATGAGCCGTCGGCCCCTACAGAGCAGATGCCGCCGATGACGACCAACATCAGCTCCTCTCAATTAAGTTATCCCAGTAGGTAGGTCCGAGTTGGCCCACGATGTACGACATGGGCATGATTCGAAGCTCGATCACGAGAGCAAGATTGTCTACCAAAGCAGGCTGCCGTCCCCATGTCTTCGTGTGCCAATTTCCTCCGGGACTTTATCGAATCTCTTCGTTGGGTTTCCTTCGCGTCATGGCAAAAAAATTGGTCGGGGGTCTGAATGATCGATGTTTGGACGGGCCTGAGATGCTTAAATAGCTGTAGGAGGTCCTCCTCGCTCTACATCGATCATCACTTTTCAGCCTTCTTCCCCCCACTTCAATACACGTCCGTCCTGTTTGAAATCCTCCAAAATGGCCTACGAACAACATGGCTTCATTGGATCGCCCTCGAGGCTGGAAGCGGCGTACGAGATCAATTCGCGCATGATAGCCTGCTTCATCAACGAGGGCTTGCTCCAAGCATCGCCATATGCCTGCATCGACAACAGCGTTGCCACGAGTGGCGTGTTGATTCACAGCAAATTCGGGATCAAGCCAGACTACCAGATCTGGATCGCGACCAGACGCACCGCGCTGCCGTATAAAGCGTGCTGGCATCAGAGCGACTTTACTCTGCCCCTGATTCTCCGCACGGCATCCGCTGGCTCGGGTGATCCTTCTGATGTGCCCGCTCCGAGCGAGGTAGCGGCGGTGGCACGGAAGCTCTTCACCGATCCAGTCCATGATGAGGCATGGGAGGACGTGTTGGTACAGCTCAACAACAGTTTTGAAAACTTGGGTGAGTGTCTTTGCTTTTAGATCAGGCGATGTGTGGAGCTAACGCCCAGCAGCGGCGTGGCTCCAGTTGGCTGCGACAAGACTGAGCCCGACTCTGGATTCGAGGATGATCGATTGGGAGCAAGCAATCTTTAGAGGTCACCCTTTGCATCCGGTAGGTCGACACTCCTTCCCACCCAAGCTCCACATACTGAACCCGCAATCAGATGACCCGCTCTCTCGTCGCCACGGGAGGTCTCAAGCAATTGGACCCATCACAAGTGCCATCACTGCTGCGACCTTCGATAACGTTCATTGCCGTGGATCGCGGAAGCACCAGAATTACGGGACCGTTCCGGACTGTTCTCAAACCACTTTTGGACCAATTCAGCCTGCCACGTGTACTGCCAAACGAAATCGTGTTGCCGTGCCTGTCACGACAGTTGCCTGCTATCCAGAGGCACTTTCCCAGCTCCAGAGTCCTTCTTCGTGACGCCTTGACGGCTTACGCTCAGGCTTCACTGCGGACGGTCAGTGTTCCCAGCGAGATGGGGTTTGCATACAACATAAAGTTTGCACTGGCCTGCACGATTACCTCTGTTCTGAGGACGATCACGCCATGGACGACTTGTCTTGGCCCCGAAATCTCGGCCGTGTCGAGGACGTCGTCACCGAGGATACTTGGGTCTGCAAAGAAGTTGCTGCCATCACCGGATCCCAAGAAGACTTTAACGCCGCCAGAAACCTCTCATGTATATTGAGAGAGGACCTTGAACCCCGAGCTGTGGCATTGGGCCAGACTCTGATCATCGTGGCGGCGCTCGCCGAAAGACCCGTCGGTAGCTCCGAATGTTTGGCAGCTTTGACATTTGGTCTTCGAAACAGCGGAGACAAGAAGGAGTGGCTTCGAGATTACGCATCAAAGCTCATCCACGCCGTCCTAATTCCCGCCTTGGAGAGCGGCGTCTGCCTCGAAGCTCATGGCCAAGACTCGCTCGTCCGCATCGACAAGAAAACAAAAGCCGTCGTCGGCTTCTGCTTTCGGGATTTTGGCTCCGTGAAATGCCACACGCCGACTTTGCGGAACCGCGGTCATCGTTTGTTGACCGCCCTGCCAGATTCTTGGATCGAAACTGATAACGAGGAAGACGCCTGGGACACACTCCAGCATACCATGATACACAGCCACCTCCAGCTCTTGATCCGTGGACTCGGTCTCCATCCGACCGAGGCATGGCCGATGGTCCGCCAGCAGATTGACAAGTTCTTCGAACAACACACGGGTTCCGACCCCGCCCAGCGAATGTACGCGTATCTCACCCGGCCTGTCGTGCGCTATAAGGCTCTCCTCCGCATGAAGATGAGCACAAACCCATCGGATGTAAGCATACGATCCGCCGGCCCCTTCAATCTGATTCACTCGCTGACGATGCGCAAACAGGACATGTTTGTCAACGCGCCCAACATGCTGCACGTTGGAAGTGGTCAGAAGAACGGCAATCTTGGTTGCCCTTCGTATATCCGTGAGAGGAAGCTGCACTCGGCTCATGCGACGGCCCTGCAAGGACGAGTTCCGGCTACCTCACAGGTGCCTGCGTACTGATGTTTTTGAGAGAAGTCGTCAAGTATCGGCTTCTCTTTATTAACGAAGGCTGTGTGAGGTGAAAGAACAACGAGGCTGGAGAAAGAGGTTAGTCTAAGGGATATTCTACGACATCTTTGCAGACAGTCAGTCATTACGGAAATACCTTGACCGTTCCCATCTCGCGCGTTCCATATCGTACTCAATGAAGGGGAATTTCTTGTAAATCGGAGTGATGGGGAGTGATGGGGAGTGTAGTGAACGAACGTGCACAACCAAGCTTGATCCACCCGTTCTCCGGAGTAAAGAACTATTCTAGATCGGATCTGCGCCAGGTAGTTCTACCGCCCACGCCAGCCGACACCACCAAAGAACAAAGAAAGCTCCGTGTCACCCAGACCAAGCAATCCACGGTCGACCATGTAGACACCCCTTCCTCCGGACTCTACCGATCTCGCCCTTCACTCCCCTCCCATGGCTACCGCCGCCATGTCTCCTTCGACCTTTGATCTCAAATCCCAAGCCACATACCCCATCCGCCTCGGGGCTAGCATACTCAACGACGACGCTGGGGTTTCACGATACACAAGCGTTCGATATAATCACAGGCCACGATTGCAGAAGAAGCCTCTCAAAGCCACTATCAGCGCCGGTAGCGATGTGGGAATAAGCAAACTGTCGCTGGAGAGTGATGATGGCCCATACGCCTACGAGGGTCGATACCTTCAGAACGAGGATGGCTATGTCTTGGTCTGCAAAGGAGAGGGCAAGGACAAAGAGATGGTGCTGGAGCGGATGAGCAATGCATACAACTTCAACCTCGCCAGGACACCCACGGAAAGCAACGCTGCGAAGCTCGCCTCAAAATACCGTCCGTTGACGGTCGAAGAGGCGGACGAGGGAGACTTGTTTGGAGATGGGGATGAGGACATGCCTGCGGATGAATCGAATCCATTCGATTACAGACACTTTCTCAAGGCTGAGCTGGAAGCGGCTGAGAACGTCAACGGTTCGCAGGATACCATTCGCAGTACGGCGCCTACACCACATGTCAAACCCCTAGCAGCTCGCGGTACACCCGTTACACGACCAGCCGCGAAGAAGAGGAAACCTGCAGCTGTGCCGAAAGCGAACCCCAAACGTGTCAAAGCCGGACAAGAGCCATCCCCCGAACCGGAAAAGGTCAGCCAGAAGCCGAAACCCAGCGTTCCCAAACTCCGTATGGATCGGAAAGCGTCCATTCGCCGACCCTCGATTGATCTCGAGGACTCTGGAGAGCTCATACTGGAGAACGAAACGCCGATCAGTGAGAAGCCTCCGAAGCACTCCATGGCGCTGGCGCTAGGCGGGCAACTGGGAACAGGTCCGATCAGTCTAAGGTCTGCTGCCAGCAGTCCCGGTCACGTCCGCTCACCTGCGCAGCAAGCAGAGCCGGAACAAGTGTACGAGTTCGAGCTGGGTGACAGCAGTCCTGAGCCGGAAGAGGAGACTGTCGGGCACCACCCGCCCCACGCCGCGGACGAAGAGGATGCAGAGGCAGATGAGGACGACGATGCAGACGTGGATGATCTGGAACTACCGTCACCGGCGCAGACTCATAGACAGAATGTCGGTGCCGCTGCGAGCGCTGCTGTGGGTGACGACGATGATGATCTGGACAAGCAGCTCGCTTTGGCCATGATGGAGGACGATGATGGCAGTGAAGAAAGTGAGGAGGAGTGAGCAGATTGTGGTTCACTCGTTTTCTCCGCTAGCCAGAGCAAGGCGCTACGAATCTATGCACGAAGTTCTTGCTGCTACATCTGGCAGGCTATGTACGACGTCGTGCAGAGAAACGGCCATTTAGGCCTACTACAGCCGTGCACGAAACAGAGGTTTATAAGAGCGACACCGTGGAACTAGATAGCGGACATGGACGTGTCGCAATGCTCTGCTGAAGGAAGCAGATTTCCGTAGGAGGCATTTGACATCATCGACATATCATTGTCGGACAGCGTTGGGCCTACATAACCTTTACAGTCTCTGAATCAGACGTCGTGTCCACAACCATCGACTTGTTGTTCAGGAGCAGCGGCGGCCTCAGGCTCTTCACCCGTAGCATCAACGCCCAACGCCCTCGTCAACGCCATCCCCGATCAACGCCCACTTCTTGTGCAGCGATTTGATGCTCAAAGACCGCAGCATCAACATGCTCCCACGTCCTGTACTTCAAAACCAGTCTGTTAGCGATAAGTGAAAGCGATAGCAGCGTAGAATATAGAATTCAGTGCCTATCCAATGTAGTCGTCTCCCAATGCCCATTCCTGGTATTCCGTAGCCTCTGTACCACGCCGTGCTCCTCGCTAAAGTGTTCACAACTCTCGTGCCAACCAATATACGATCCGCTCAGCGGGCCTTGGTGTTCCTAGCCAGCCACAAGCCAACACTCTCCTTCGCGAGATCGGTCCCCCAGACACCATCCTTTCCACCGCGACGGAACTCCTCGCCCGTAGCATCCTCGCCCCCTCCACGCGTCGCCTCCGCGAGGATGACCTCCAAATCTCGCTGCTGGCTGCTGACCCAGCGTTTGATGAAGGACGTCGGGTCCTTAGCCAGATTGTCGTAGAACTTGCGCTTGGCATTCGTTTGGTGAATCTTTTGGACTAGCAGGGCGAGGTCGTCGTCGGTCTTGACGATGGTTTGGAGGTCGCCGATGTGGGATTTTGAGGTGTGGAAGCGGGTGAGTTGATGGTGGAGAGGGTTTGGTAGTGGTACTCTGATGTCGTAGACGGTGGGTCGGCACGGTTTCATATCTGCGGGATCTTCATCTTCCCCGTCGAGCTCGGGGTTGGGTGTCCCAGTGATGTATGGCTTGTCGACGCGGATGGTGTATTGAAGTTGAATTGGCGGGAGCGGATGCAGGTGATGTTGTAGATGATCCGGCACGTATGGGAAATATACTTGTTCCGCCTTGAAGAGCTGGAATGGAGTTAGCTTAATGTCACGCAAACCGATGCATCATCGATGCCTACCCTCTTCAATGGTTCGTCGCAAATGATCTTTCTCTTGTCGTCGTCCTCTTGGAGTCCCATTGCTCGGCAGTACTCCCATACACCCTGCACAGCACCAGCACGGTCTTCCTCCTCTGTGTCCAAAATCTCAGCCAGTTCCGGACTCAACCGCTCGCTCTTCTCATCGCGGATGAAGTTAATTGTAACATTGATGGGCTCGTCAGATTTGCGCGTAAATTCCAGAGTGTCGAATGCAGCCTCTGCGCTGTTTGCATCGTAATTTGGGTTCTGCGCTCCAGGTTGAGGTTTTCTCCATTCGATCTGGCTGGTGCCGTCGGGTTGAAGGTTCGGATTGCGGTCGAAGTCGATGGTGATGGCTTTGAAGAATGAGCTAAGGCGTGGTCGTTGTGTTGTGGCCGGCTTGTCGTCCTCCTCCTCCTCCGGATCGTCCAGTAGACGACCCTCAATTTTGACTCTGTATGTCGCCTGGTTCTCGCCCAATTCAAACATGCCATCGTCGTTGCCGATCCCATCTTCCAATGCCTGCCACGGTTGTCCCTCTACTGTGTTCGATATCCATATCCGAAGAATTCCCTCTTTCCTTGTGTACCGTCGCTGAAGGTTGTCGCTGATGTCCAATCGCTTGCGCATCATGGCTGCGTCGAGTTTGCGCTCCACTTCGCGTAACTTCCTGTATCGCTCAACTCCATCTCCTACAACGGCCTCGCTGATCTCGTCCGGGATGTCGCGATCGGTCGGCTTCTTCGCTTGTCTGCGCGCCAAATCGTGCCGTCGGAGGGCCTCCAGGTGTTGCGCCTGGATCTGCGCAGGCGTCAAAGACGGCTGCCCGGCGTGTGCTTGGGGTGGTGCGACCATTGGTCCTGCAGCGCGAAAGGTTCGCTCCAAGTCAGCAAAGCTGATTTTACGGCGGTGGTGCGCGCGCGATTGCTCCATGTTGGAGGATCGCGCAAATTTGCGAAGCTCGCTCGAGAAGGAGAGCAGGCACACAGGAGAAGTGACGAAAGGAGGCGCCACCAGTGTCCGCGCGGGAAGGTGTAAGTGAATGTGTTTATCTTACCAGGACCTCGTCTAGCCGACGTCGCATGCTGGTTCGCTTGATAGTTTCGGTAAGTTTGCATCTTGCCGCCGATCGCTTGGCCGAGCTTCAAGCTTGTTGATTGTGTAGGATAACAACAAAGCGCGATGGAAGTCTCCGCGATGAGATTCGTTGGTGGAGGATGTAGTGATGTTGATGGATGATGAGCGGCGCGTGGGTACGTGAGACGCGAGGAGGTGAATAAGAAAGAAAGGAGGGAGATCAAGCGAGGGGCGGGGCACTGGGGCGTCTTGGGTGAGGACATGTGTCGTGCGGACGAGGTACAGTATACCTACTCTTTCACGATGCACACGTGGACTGTAGGAGAACACAATCGCAGCCTCGGCGAGAGGATGCACGAAGAAGAAGCGACTGCACTGCTGTTCATCGCGCTTGCGAGCGAACCATTGCTGGTGTCGGCTCGCGGTAAGTATTCTAGTAAAGTGACGCAGCCATGATCTGTGAGTGTGATCAATCTTTCCTCCGTCATTATCACGACAACTTTCGATGAACAATAATACACACAGAATTACTTTCAGACTGTCCATTATCGACGGCCTCAAGATCAGAGGATGACTACTATCGACATACACAATGTCGCTCTTCCCGATACCCAAGCAGGCACACAATGGACCGTGAGAGTGAAAGACGGCCTCGTCGAGGACATTTCTCCCGCCGAGGAGAGCATCCCATCACAAGCCAAGTCGATCGATGGTAACGGAGCACTCCTGGCGCCCTCACTCTGCCACCCTCACATCCATCTGGACAAGGCTTTCTTGCTGTCGCACCCGAAGTACGCACACCTTCAGGTCGAGAAGGGCGACTTCCAGGAAGCCATGGATCTCACGGGCCAGGCCAAGGCTCAATTCGAACACGATGATCTGTTGGAACGTGGTCAGCGAGTGATCGATGAGAGCGTGGCTGCATCAGTCACCCACATGCGGGCCTTCGTTGAGGTTGATGCTGGCGTTGGCAACAAGTGCTTATCCGCCGGACTCGAGTTGCGTCAAAAGGCCAAGCTAAGCGGCTGCTGTGAAGTACAACTCTGCGCATTCGCTCAGCTCCCTCTATTCTCGCCATCTCCTGGCGATGAGGATGGAAGTGTGATCCGAGATCTCATGCGAGAAGCCGCACGGAACGGAGAAATCGACGCCATCGGCAGCACGCCGTATGTCGAGCAGGACCGGGAGAAGATGAAACGCAATGTCGACTGGATGACAGATTTGAGCGTGGAGTTTGATCTTCACTTGGATTTTCACCTTGACTATAATCTGGACTCAAAGATCGAGCCGCTGGTATGGCATGTGGTCAACTCGCTACAGTACAAGAGCTGGAAAGCCCAAACCTCCGGGAAGACTGTTGTCCTGGGGCACTGCACTCGCTTGACACTTTTCGACGACAAGGAATGGCTTCGTCTTGCTGATACTATCGCTGAGGCCGAGCTTCCGATATCATTTATTGGCCTGCCAACGAGCGATCTGTTCATGATGCGTGCTGATCAATGGCCAGAGGTCCGCGGTACTCTCGATATTCCACGTCTGATCAACGAGTACGATCTGAACGCATGCATCTCCATCAATAACATTGGAAATGCATTCACACCATTTGGATCATGTGATCCCCTGGTCCTCGCTTGTCATGGTGTAGGTGTATACCAAGCGGGTACGCAGAAAGATGCACAGTTATTGTTCGAATGTGTCAGTACAAGGGCTAAGGCCGCGATCGGGCTTGGACGAGCTGCTGCGCACGACACCAGGCTTCATATTCGAAAAGGAGATCACGCCGACTTTCTCCTCTTTGATGGCTCCGATCAAGGAAGCAATCGATGGAAGAATAGATCAAGCATAAGTGAGGCAGTCTATCTGTACGACCATTGCAAGAACAGGAGAGGCCTGTTGGGTGGGATGGTGGTCAGCCGTGATTTGTCGTAGACATACAGGGTATGTCTTGTTCACCTATAGTTGCCCGAGTCAAAACCCTAATGTCTCGCACAGGAGAAGCTAAAGCGAACAGATTTCACTTCGGCTGAATCGAAGCAACCGTACCTTCCAGATTGAGACAAACGCTGCAACGCCAAGACCGTCTGTTTGATGCATGCCGACCTTGCAGACGTGAGTTCGACTTCTGCTCTGTCCGTCTGAACACGCATCCTGCTAGATTTAGCCAATATCACATATCTGTTGATCACCTGGTCCATGTCTCGAAAATGCCAATTGCTCTGGACTACGATGCGTAAGTCTTATCGATTATCACCACCTGGCCCCCACTCTGGTTGACCAGGTAAACAGTGACGGGAACGTCGTTGGCGGGCACTACGTCGAGAAGCTCCCCGACCGTCGTCCCGCATTTGATTCCCCGCGCGGTGGAAAATGCTTCGGCTTCATGCCACCAAATCTTCGACAACGCCTATCTCCAACCGCCCACATGCCCACCGAACATCGCGGACAATCGGTGCGCAACCACAAAGTGATCATGCGTCGAGCTGTACGTCCTCCACGCGAGGGTGCTGCTTCATCGCGCCCTACCCCCAGTCAAGAACAAGAACAGCACGGCCGCGACGCCCAACCGGGCTCTTTCGACAACGTGGGCTTTCAGCGCAACGTCCCTGAACCAAGTGATGGCCACATCGACCATACGTACGAGCGTACCTCGATGACAGCCGCACCAATTGCGCACTCAACACCCACACTCACCTCAAATGTCGATGGTGGCAAACCGGTAAGTGCACCTGTTGTGACTTCTATCGTGGCGCAAGCGGCGGCGGCAGTAACCAGCGTTCAATCGATCGTCGACCACCCTGTCTCGGCAAACTCTGCCTCAAACACCTTGTTCTCTGCTTCATCGCCGCTTCTTTCCCCAACTCTTGTAAAAGCACGCGGTTTTATCGCCAGCTTTACCGAGAATTTTCAGAAAAACCCAGACGTGATCAGCAACTTTGAAAATCTCTGCGCCGACTTCAATCAAAAGGTGATCGGGTCTGAGGATTTTTACGCCAGTGTGTACTTGATACTGCTGCGCAGCGACTCACTTCACCTTCTGCCCGGATTTCTGGCGTTCTTGCCGCCGCTGTGGAAGGAGGCAGACCTCACGTGGCTGAATAGAGCAATCGAGGAGAACTACAGGGCACTCTCTGCGGACGAGCCTACTCCGTCACAAGCATCGCAAAAGGAAATTTCGCCAAGGAGGAAGACCAAGAAGAGACCAGTCAATGGCTTCTCTACAACTTTCTCGGACAACGAAGGAAGCTCTGAGCTGGCCAGAGCCGGTAGCCAGTCGCTGTACATCAACCCGGCCTCGCTGTACAAATCCGCCGGATCCTACACTTTCCATGGCCGCGCCACAAGCTCGATGTCGACAATCGCGGATGACGAAGACTCGGAGGTACCTCTTCGACGGATAGTCAAGTTGAAGATCAGCAAGCCGGTTCCAACTGCCACCTCGAAGACACCCTCAGCAAAGCGCAGAAGCGTGCGCGGGAACTCGAAGAAGACCGCATTCTCCGCAGCACCGGTCACACCAGAGGCCTCCTCCGAAGCCCGAGACCTCTCCACACCCCTGACCCGTAAAGGCCGATATCGTTACGGCGACCACCGCGCTTCGGAGATCGCTCACTTCGGTCACTACAAGACTCGCCGCGCCGTACTCGCTCGAGCGTCTAAGCCTTACATCCACCTTGTCTGCGGCCAAGGCTTCAGTCACCCGCACGACGTCAAGGATCATCACAGCAACACCACCGGCAAGAAGGGTGGATTGGGATGCATATCGAGGGTTCGTGACAAGAACCAGAAGAAGTTGGCCTGGGATGCGCATGAGAGCTGTAAGATTGGGTATCCTGGGGTGAATTACACAAAGGTGAAGGACGGATACGTGGTGTTGGACCGTGAAAGTGCGGAGAAGATTGAAAAGGCGGTGCAGGCCGGGCTGGAGTATCAGAGGGGCCATGATAAGGTGGAAGGAGGTGACGGGACTGTGGAAGAAGGAGATGATGGATCAGACGAGGATGCTGAGGGAACCACCGACGATGAGAGAGTGGACAGTGGTAACGAGGCGGACGCCGATCATGATGTTGAGATGTCTGATGCGCCCGAGAGGGACACGGGCATCGTTGCACCTACCGAAGAGTTCTCTGCCGTCGCTGTGCAGTTCGGTCTGCGCAACAGGGCAGCGCGGGTCACCTATGGCGGTATGTGATTGATTCATGATCAAACGAAGGGATCAGTCGGGAGCTCGACGGAACAGTACGGAAGCACGAGACCGGGAGTCTTCAATCTCAGGAGCTGCATGGGACCGCACGAAGCTGAACGAAATGTGTGGACAAAAACGATTCCATGGGAACTCACTGCAATTGAATGCAGCTGTTGAGCATTGTGGCGGATTCATGATGGCAGCTCGCCTTCGAGGGTACCCGCCATCCGTGAACACCCTTTTACTTGTGAGCGTTCACTGGGACTATCATGAGGAAGCTATCCATGGTTCATAGATGGTAAGTGAGCAAGCAATGAAGCAAATGCGTGTGCTGCAAAGATAAGGTGGCGACATGTGAAATTCACTCACAAGATGATGGAGCTGGTCAATGTGAAGACTTTTCAATGAAGCCATAACAAGGCAGCATGCAACCCAACCACCGTCATTTTTCGCCAAACACACGCCAGCACATTTCCGTAACCCTTTCGCTTCCACCAGAGTGCATTATCCCTTCATGTACATGCACCTCATCCTCCAGGCGCTTGTCGGCGCCGTTCGTGGGGTAAAGCTCTCGCAGCTTCGAATTCAACCAGCGCGCTTCGCGGACGCGATCGTCACATGCTGAATATGATTCGCTTCAGCTTCCTTCCTCTTCCGGTACATGCAAAGCAAGACCTTAATGTACATCCTGCGCCGCCTCCGAACCTTGATCATGATCTCATAGTATACTCCGCGGAGAGGGCTTCAACTTCTGTTGATGTTGAGGAGTCCAGCGATGGAAATCTACTCCTCGGCGATATCGACATGCCCGAGTCGTAGGAATCGGCTCGATGCGCTGGAAGCGCTTGATGTGCTGGAGTCGCTGCTGCTGCGTTGGGTCTTGACAACAGGTTGGATGGCATCGACTTTTTGTGCGGTTGGTGCTGAGGGTGAGGCGACTTTCTCCGAGTAGTTGACTGGGCTGAGGCTGAGGAAGGTTGACGGGCGACGTTCTGTGGATTGTTGGGAGGACATTGTGGGTGTCTTGTTGTGTAAAGTTACGACGGTCCGGAGTGAAGATGAGCTGCTTTGGTTGGTAACGCTGCCGTAGTATATGGGACTCTGCTAGTAATGGACAAATCCAGAAAAGTCAGAGGCACAAGGAGACAGTTTATATAGGCCTTCCTACTTCTGCAAGGCTTTCAAAGAATCGGCATTGCATTGTCTCTTTGACAGACTAGCGTCATTGCCATCCATCTTAAAACTGTAGGCGGTCAGACGGACGACTCGTTGGCACGCCATCCGCTTGTCCAGACACGCGAAACCACGAAAACCATTCGGAGGACGATCGACGCAATCCGGAAAAAAGGTGCATCGTGAAGCGTGTCACACCGTAAAGGTGAAGTCCTCGGCTCGGTTGTATACGGCACAGGTCAATTTCGTGGGGAAACAAGCTCTCTCCGGGGTTTAGCTCATCCAAGTGAATTGGACCAGGTACGAAACTCTGAACGTGACCAGCTGACATTGTTGTAAACACAAGTGAGCGCCAGACGCCAGTGACGTCCACATTATGTCGTCCATGTGATCGGTGTGAGACAGGGTCAGACGTCTTCGAGTCTTCGAGTCTTCGAGTCTTTTCCAGGTCTGGCTATGCTGCAGGTCACGAAAGAACGCTCAGTTGTTCAGGTTCCCTCGCATCATTTGACCGGCATCATCGTGGTGATTTGCCGCGTCTGCCGGGCTGAGACCTATCGAGGTTGGTGTTTTACTAGAGGTAAACGCGATCCGCAGAAGATGCGTTTGCTGTGACATGTAGCCATCCGCGGCAGGCATCGGCCGTTCGTCATCATCAATAGCTTGATGCTGGGTGTCTGGGCAGAAATTGCTGCATGTTGTCCACGACAGGTCAGATGTGCACTGCCACTCTCAGCACACTTGCTCTGATCCTCGAAGTGTACCTTCAAGTGTACGCCACTGCGTCGAGCTGGCTCGTGGCGTACGCAGGCCTCGTGGCGTGTCTTTGTCAAGCAGTAATGCTGCCGACTTGGCCAAAATCGAGCCTACATTTCCAACGCCAAGACATACATGTCGACGCTCGTCTCGACACTCGTACAGCCGACAAGAGCGGAGCAATCATCTCTCCTGCGATTCTTTTGTGTCATTTGCATGCATTGCCTACATCGCCGGTGCCATTCTGTTGGAAGGTCGAGGCTGTTTTGCCGCAGTCAACGCCGCACTCCACAAAACACAATGGACGCAAGCGAGCAGGTAGCCGAGCTCCTTGTCATGTCTGAGCAACCATCGATGCGGATGAGAAGCCGTCCGGCCCCGCTGGCGCGCATAGCAAGTCACCTGTCTGCGCAAGACATTTTCTCGCTGTATCATCGGGACGATACGGCTGGATGTCATCAGCCTTGTGAAACGTGATGCCCGCTGCCGTGACACCGACCTGTCAAGAAAGGGAGTTTGCCGACTCGGGACGCGTACGGCCACAAGTGCGATGGCATTGTGCAAGACGCGCGACCTCGAGCTTGGAGGTAGACTAAGGGAGAAGGCCAGCGACTGCGTTTGGTACGTCTGGCGGAGGAGGCCACAGAGCTCGTCGTTTTCAAATGTCGGCCGCATGTTCACATTTTTCAAAATGTGGATTCGGGTGACTGCAGGGTTCGAAATTGTGCAATCGGACGTCACTGCGATCGCGATGGTCATGGTTTGAGGTTCCCGCACCTGTTCTCACTTACTCATCGTGCATATCACCACAAGGCACAAATATCAGTATATCGTGTCAATACAGCTCGACTGTTTCATCACTGTTGAATTCGCAATCACAGGACTGCGTTCGAGGCCTCAAGCGAATCGGGACATGTCCGGGACTGCAGGACATCGCCAGCGGACCAGCGACCGCTGCATTCAACTCCGCCGCCAAATGAGGGGCCCTGGCCTTCTTGAGCTTTCTGAGTTTCTGACCTTTCGACTGCACTGCAAGGATGTCGACTGCTGGCACATCAAAACCGGCATTAGCTTGCGCGGTGATACCGTCGAGCGTCGCGGGATTCAGTTCCCCGACAAGTGCATTTTGCTCTCCACGCCTTGGCTAGTATGAGGTGCCGGAAGCAGCACAGGAGGATAACGGCATCGGGGCATGCCTGTCTCTCGCGTGGCTCTTGACACCTGCCCCTTGCAGCTCCCAGCATACCAAACGGATGGCTGCCGTTTTCTGACATGAAGCGTCCGCTACTCTTGTCCGCACAGCAGCATATTTCGTCGTACAATGCTGTCCTGACGGAACTTTGTTTGCGTCTCGCGGGCTTTATAAGATTTCCTTCGTGCTCCAACTGCCGGCCCTTGCCACTCCTCTCTCTGCTTCAGTCCCCTTTTGCTAGTGCTCCGGATCTCCCTGGTCGTTCTATCGAACTTTGGTCCGCTCGACACCTTTTTCCGTCGGTGAGTCTCGCCATGTCACATCGAGACCAATGCGACTCGACTGACCATCCATAGCTCTGGTACCTTTGCAGCAACACGACCACCATGTGCACTCAAGTCACGCATGAATACGCAGCATGCAAACACAAGATTGTAGAGAAAGTGCCCTGTGCTGTATCAAGACGAACACCTTGCGGCGTGCTCAGTCCACGGACCGTGGTACATCACCAGAAATGCATTAAATGTGGTGGTGGATGAGAGGCGAGTCGACTCAATCTCTCGCTCCCGAGCATGTACTGACTGTCGAAGCAGACTTCACAATTTCCCGCTGCCCTGGTGGCCAGCGATGGAGTTTGGCGTCGGATTGATTTTTGGGCGGCGTTGTATCCTGTATTGGGCATGGACGGAGTATTGGGCGCTGCGGTGTCATTCCTGCGGGCAGCGGACGGGAAAAGATTCGGCGTCTCACGACTGGGAGGAAGTGGCAGCAATGCTTCGCAGCCCGTTGGCAATATTGTAATTCTCTTTCACGATGACGATGGAACGACTTGCCGTCTAATGTTTGAGTCAATCGGGTCCTGGAGCTTCATCATATGGAACTTCGTACAAACTCGCTATATGGACCCGTTCGCCTTCTGAGCTCACCACTCTTTCTTGCTGGTTCTAGACCATCGGGAAGAGTAGCATAACAAGACTGCCCAAGTGGAGTCAACGGACTTGCGGCAGTTAACCCTTGAAAAGTTGAGCTTGGTGAGGATCGACAGCCTGGATGCTTGGTGGAGACAAGGGCCCAACTGTGCGATGGGAAGACAACCCTTCACGGAACCTGTACGTACCTGACGATATCGTTCCTTGAGTCCAGAAACGGCGTGCGCACACTGACCTGCCAGCAATGGAGGAAGTTCGCGACCTTGCGGCCAGCCGTTTCATGCGCGCAATATAGCTGATCGTATGGTACGGACCCAACAGCATGCACGTCACGATCCTTGTCGTTGTCAGTTCGCCTGTCACGGCACATTCGCGTCGTTAGTGTGACGTTTGCGAAACGCATGTACATGCGTGGGACTCGCTTCGGTCTGAGTCAGCGGCGAACTTACGACTCCGCGTCCACTTTGACATTGTAGAGTAGTCAGTGCAAGATGTCGTCGCAGGCATCGAGGAACAGCATGAAGCAGATATGAGTCGCAAGATCAGTCAGTCGTAGGTGCGTGAAGACGATGTGTGTTGACGCTTCGTTGGCACAGACAAACGTTACTGCGACACTAGGCTAGGATAGAGCCTGAGGCAGGCACCGGCGCCGACTTCATCCTTCGATGATCATATCGAGCCACAGATCATCAGAACAACACTTTACGACATCATCAGATGTCCGTCGACATCAACTGGGAGACCCTGACTGGCGGTCCAGATGGTGAAGCATTGGCAGAAACCATCCGAGGCTTTGTTCATGAGAGGTTCCAGGCTCTGCCACTGCCGAACTTGATTCGCTCAATCACTGTTCACGGCTTCGAGTTTGGAAAGATACCACCGGCCATTGTGCTCAAGGATATATGCGATCCACTGCCAGACTTCTACGACACTGAAGAGGACGATGCTACGACTGATGATGATAGTAAACACCATGGTGAGACCAAGGAGCCTCAACAGCAAGGAATCCGACATTCAACGACTCGCGAGTTGAGAGGCGCCGCCGGTTCTCGCCGTCAATCTGAGCTCGACATCCTTGATCGTTCGGCAACGACTACGCTGACTCGAGGCACCACGCCTGGGGTCTTGGGAACGACATCCAACCTGGGCTACTTCCATCTTCCGATGTCAGCGGGTTTGTCAGGAACCCAAACACCTCTGGCAGCCGTTGCAGGAGCTCATTTTCCGACGGTTTCGCATCCGCCACATCCTCAGCACCACCACTCGCAATCTTTCAGCTCGGTTTCACCCAATTCCACCGCAACACCTGTCTCATCACGCGGTCATGGCTACTTCGACAACGCTCCGGACTCGGCGCCCGTGGAAGACGATGATGTCCCGATGCAACCTCTTGACGAGGACCAGCTGGAAAGGAGTCCAGAGGATATGCAGGTCGTCTTCCACGCTACTTATGCTGGAGACGTACGTCTCTCCTTGACGGCGGACGTTTTTCTCGACTACCCCATGCCAAGCTTTGTCGGAATCCCACTGAAGCTCAGGATCACTGGTTTCACGTTCAACGGCATTGGGATATTGGCTTACATCAAGAAACGTGCGCACCTATCGTTCCTCAACCCAGAAGATGCAGAAGCACTGGTCGGTGGAGAGCCCAGCATGCAAACGTCCAATGGGAAGGAAGAGGCGACTCTGAGCGGTGACTCCACGCCTAGCAGAGTCGGTGCACTCCTCGAAGACATCAAGATTGAAAGTGAGATGGGCGAAACCGACGGCGGAAGGCAAGTCCTGAAGAATGTCGGCAAGATCGAAAAGTTCATCTTGGAACAAGTCCAACGCATCTTCGAGGATGAATTCGTCTATCCCAGCTTCTGGACATTCCTCGTTTGAAACAAACGCTCAACAGCATCTCAATCTCTGATTATCAACATCCGGACCGGCGGCCCGGAGTGGAGCATGATCAGCGGCATTTGTCCCCTCTCTCTCTGCTGCACCTAAGCGAGCATGCCAAAAGCCAGCCAGGATGTTAATTCTGTGCGACTCAGACTGCTGTCCTCGACGTTTCACTGCATCCGTCAGACGGCATCCTTGCAGCTGTCAAAAAGCTGTCGTGCGCGGTGACACCTGCGGGTGAGGAGTGTTTGTGGCATTTTCACACACCAAAATTTCTCAACGACATCGCACTGCGAGCGATCACATTGCGACACTATAGTGTCCATGCCGATAGCCGCTGTCAACGCACTGCAAGCAGGCTTCTTGCTGTCGTACTATCGAAACACTGCAGGACGTCAGGTTCGCATCACGCGCAGCGGGCACAAGCCGGAGTTTGAAGGGCGGAGAGCACGTCCGCGAGGCGGTGGTCTGCTTGACTTGCCCGGGCGAGTCGTGGATTCGATGGCATCAACGTCATCATCAACATGGCAAAAACGGCAGTCACAAAACCATGTCCGTATCTGATTTTACTCATGTCCCGAGCTTTAAAGAAAGTGCACCGTTCTGGCGACGCCGACTTGCCTCGCTTCAATGCCAACAGGCTGTTCTCTCTACGCAGGCCTATGGAGGCTCTCTCTCGACACCAAGTATCACGCTGTGCGCGATATGCTCGCTGTCCTGTTTCCGATTCTTTCCTGCCATGTGTCCACTTCGGTGCGATCCGCGCTTCCTTCGCAACGTCGTAGTCTTCCGCATGGCTCGTTGCCCTCAACTCAGTACCTGTCCCATACTTCGGGCGATCTGGTCATTCTCTCTCAAAGTCTCTCCTTCCTGCAGCGATTGCAGGATTGAAGGTTGCACTGCCGGCATTCGAGAATGAATCTGTCCAGCTGTTGGTGACAGAGCTCGCAGGTATGCCTACCATTCCTCTTACGCCATCTCTCGTGCTCACACGCGTGATTTTCCCGCAAGTGCTCGATGGCCGCGGCTAGATCAGCCTCGCGATCGCCCTGCTCAGACGCCTGTCCCGGCTGATAGAGTCTGCGATTGGGATGGCGGAGCAGAAAGCCGGTGGCTTGCACGAACAGACGATCTTCGTTGATGACCTCACAATGGCAAGTCTTCCATGGCGAGCCACACACATAGCAGAACTGCCCACCGCAACGGCATCTATTGAAGAGAATGTCAGTGAGTATTGGAGCAATATCGAGGCGATACTTACGTCATGTGATTGCATCCCAAGTTGATTTGGACGATACTGTTGCACTGATGGCATCGCTGCCACTCATTGTCAGTGGCCGCCTCGAGCAGCAACTGCAATGGCTCGTCCTTGGGACAATCTCCCGTATGGCTCGCCGCCTTGCAAATCGTGCAAGTCGTACGATTGCACTGCGTGCAAGTTGCCGTCTCCTGGTCGATGTTTGTGGATGATATGAATGCCGAGCAAGATGCTTCGTGGCAGTATGTGCGTGCCTTCGTGGAAAGTTCTTCGTACCGAGCCTCAAACTCTTGCGCCAGATCGTGCGTGAGGAAGATGCGCACCACTGATAGTGGGATTTCCCGAGTGACGCAGCAGCGAGGCGGAAAAGCAGTCTTCTCGTTCATCGAAAGCTCGAACAAGTACTCCAAGCATGTACGGCAGTAGTGGTGGTTGCACGGGACGCGAGCAAGTTCGAAGAACTCCTTCTCGTCGCCGCAACCGGCACAATCGCTGGGAGGCGGCTCGTCGAAAGCAGCGCGCGAGGCTGCCCAAGTGGAAGACTCAGCGACAGCAGACTCGTCATCGTCGTTGAATGCTGTGGCGGCAATGGCTTTCTGTGCTGGACGCTCGACATTGTAGATGGCAGCAGCCTTGGCGAGCATTTCCGGGTCGTTCCAAGATGAAGTGCTCGGTGCAGCTGCGAGGGCACGACCGACACTCCCACCACCGTTCATTGTAACGGCGAGAGCATGGTCTCTCGCCGCCTGATCTTCCTCCCGTAGAGCCTCGTCGATGACAGCGCCGTCTCGAAGCACAGCGAGGCATATGCTTTGCGCCATCATGCGGTCACTGAGCAGAGTGCTGCACGCATTGAGGTCATCTTCATGCAGCTGAAGAGCGATTTGTTGATCGGTGAGGGTGCCTTCGCGCTGTTTGCCCTTTGATCTGGCGGCAATCTCATTGCTGTCGTCAAGGCGACCTTGCACGATGGCGGCGATTGTCAGAGCATCGAGACTGGAGAGAACCTCGTCGTCGATGTCAGTAATGTTTGCGCTCATTGTGAGGGCGTCGAGGCTGGCGAGGACGGCGTCGTCGTTGTCCGCCATGATGAACGGTTATGTTATTGAAGTGCTGTTCGTGAAGGTCCTATGTGGCCTGCGAGCGAAAGAATCAAGTGGAACTCTTGGCGGCAACGTTGCGCATTTGACAAACGGAGGATTGGCATGACGAGGAGTGCAGCGATTCAAGGCGGAGCTTGGCCGCAGTCATACCCAGGGGCATGTGTTGCGTGAACGTGAAAACTGAAGTGGGAATTCGCCTTGTCTCTTTACAGCCTTCAACGCGCAACGCGGCTTAGAACATCCCATGATATCGAGTGGAAGTGAAATGAGATGGAAATACCGGATTGTAATTATTCCTCTGAGAGTGATGCGCTCATGATCATATGCTCTTGTCAGACACATGAGGGGCGGACTGGAGCCATCGCCTCGTGGTAAGAGCACGCGCAATCGATATCTTGTGGAGATCACTTCACCCTTCCTCAACATCCGCCGTCTCAGCCTCCCTCTCCAACTTCTCAAACCTCTTCATCTCCGCTTCGCCAAAAATCGTCTCATCAGGTCCAGGAATCGGCGGTCGACCGAATCCAACCACCGGCCCGACCATCTCAATCCAGTCCCTCCGCTTCTGCATCAGCGCTCGAACACCATCACTGACGCCCCGACCCGCTACAGCAGCCACACCCTTCTGACCCGGGCGCGCCTGGGACCCGCCCTTCTTCGGATTCGGCTTCGCGAGCGAACGGTTGCGTTTGAGGTACGCGGCGTTGACTTGATTGTCCAAGTCGTCGGCGATGTTGGAGTATTCTTGCATGGCCATGCGCTCTTCGGTCAGTTCCAGCACGCGGGCTTTGCGGATGTTATTGAGGCGAGAGACGCGGCCGAGTTCGTGTTGCAGCGTGCGGAGACGCGCAGCAACTTCGTCGTCTTCGTGGGCGTCGTAGTTTGGGGTGTCACTTGGGGAGAGGATGCCCAGATAGCGGAGTTCTTGGAGAGCGCGATTCTCAAAGGTCTCGTAGTCGAGTGAAGGAAGATTGGCGGGACGAGGGGCGTCTGCAGGCAGACATGTCGCTGGTTTGAAGTCCTCGACAGTGGTGGTGCCGTTTGATGGCGCGTCAATGCCGTCGGTATCGCCGTTGACCATCGAAGTATCGCCGTTAGCGTCCTCAGTAGGCTCTTCCTTCTTGGTCTCGTTGGTGGCTGGACGAAACATCGACAAAAGGCGGTTACCAACAGGTCCTGCACTAACGGTATCCTGATCGGCAATGTCGTCGTCCAGATCCTCGATGCTCCCTCGGGCCTCGTTCGGGTTGTTGACGTGCTTCTGCGGAGGTTCAATGCCAGTAGTGCCATCCTCAGCAGCCCAGGCCTCTTTATACCCTTTCGCACCTCGCGCTGGAATGACGTACGGAGTGACACGGTCTCCTCGTTCCTTCAGAAATGCCACATCCTCTTCTGTGAACGGCCGAATGAAAGGCTCGATATATGATTGGAATGTCGAGAAGTTCACCTGATTAGCCGGCTTCGCGTTGCTGAAGTCCATGTCTGGAGGATCGCCAGCGGTGAGATCGTTGAGGTCTGAAAGGGGCCATTGCGTGACATTCAGGATCGCTTTCTTCTCGTCATAACTCATTTCGTCGTTGAGGTCTCGTATATCATAAACAATCGGATCTTCTGCTGCTGTCGGATCTTTGCCGAATATGCGCTCGTACAGTGGCGCGGCGGGTGGTGGGTCGTTCCTCGAGGTATCTGAATCGGCAGGAGAGTCGGTGGTATCCATGAGGTCTGGCACGATCGTTCCAGGTTGTACTGGAGGTGATGGTGGAGCTGCGGCGCCTGAGAATGTGATGTCTGAGGTTAGTATGACATGTTTTCGCAATTGATAGCAGAAAATGCTCAATGTTCAACATTGCACGTGCAAAAGCCACAGAGTGAATGAGACTTGAGCAAATTCCACGAAAAGGTACCCACCTTGATTGACGCCGACCCCATCCTGCCTGGCGACTCCATGCGCGCCGACACTCGGCAGGCTTTCCCTCTGCTCTTTCCGATCTTGTGACTCTTCGTCAACTTCCATCTCACCATGGCTGCGCTTCTTGGCCGAATTCTTCTTCTCTTTCCGCCGTTCGTCCTCGTCGCGCTTGACTTTCACTCTCTCCTCTTCTGCCCGCGATGCCGCCCACTCCGCCTCCGCCATGACGCGCTCCTTTCTCTTTTGCACCAGCAGCCGCATACTCCTGTCGCAGGCCTCGGACCGCTTGATCATGAAGCGCATGACGGAATCACGGATTTTGTCATGGAGGACATGAAGCTCTCGCGCGCCCGGCGGATCGCCCGGCTTCGCGATAGAGGCATTGCTCTTCTCAATGAGCGTCTCGATGGTGGGCTCAGTAGAGATCAGCGCGGCGGTCGAGGTCTGGAGGTACGCCGTCTCCCGAGCCATGGGCGCTGCGGTAGCCGTCACAGAGGAGGGAGTCGCGATACGCGGAGTGGGCGGCGAAGTATCTGTCAAGGCGGATCCTGGGGTAGAATGGCGGGAGGTTGACCGACGATCGACTTTGCCGGAGCCCACCTTGGACTGGGCGCCCTTCTTGGACGCGTTCGGCGCCATGGTCGGTCGTGTCGGGAGGTTCTAGTGATTATGAGGTGGATCTTCAGGCCAGTGGAATCGACCCTCAGCTTGCCATGGGAGGAAGTGACGTTGCAGGCAAACGCGTCCAGCAAAGTAATGACTGTGATATTCGCGCTCGAACAAGAATACGAGTTAGTAGAGAACGATCTCGGTTGCTCGCTCGCTCGCTTGCGCATGAAGTACAGTATCGAAGTTCATCGGGCAGGGTAGAATACCTAGCGAAAGCGTTTGGCGATCTCCAAGCCAAGGCCCCGCGATATTCTAGACTAGAAAGCTTGTATCGAACGTCCCCGGAAGTGCGGAATGCCGGGGGGGGCGGAGTGCATGTGGGATGGAGAAGTATAGAAGTCGATGATGCGGAACGACTTGGCAGTTGATGAACATGGTTGGTGTCGATGAAGACATCCTCGTCGTGCGGCTGGGAGATGGATGGATGGAAGACCTTGCAGTCCCGTCATCGTCTACAAATCAACTCGAAACATGGGCTAGAACTACCTTATTAATCTCCTCCTCCTTCGCCTTTGTCAACGGGACTTTCGAGACAGAGACGCCTCGCAATCGGCCGGCCAAGCACCGAGGCCGTTCACGCTTCCGTAGACTCGTAGAGCCCAGTCCAGTCTCGCCTCCGCCATGTTTCTCTAGTACATTCATCACGCCAACCGACCCTTTGCCTCTCTCTTCTGATCCTTTGTATTAATCCCGCAGTCGTCCAGCAGTCGACCATATTCTCCGCGCCGCCGTACCACCGTCCTCCTACTTGCATCTCTCACGATAACATGCGCCAGGCTAGCCACGATCTCTAACCCAAGTGCGCAACGGTGTGACAAGCTCGCCAATCCCAGATCACCGACACCATGAGTAAGCCTGGTCCGCAGACGTCCCTTGCCCTCTCGTCGTTGACACAACCTGTACAGCTGCGCAAGAACTTGCCGCTACCGCGTGGGTGATACCCTCAGCTGGGCGCCAGACCGACCCAGTACGCCTGAACTCGACCCTTGGCAGCGACTACGATTCTTTCGATCCTATCCGCACTCTTTCGACCAGTGGAGCACGTCCCGGCGACCAGACCGGTCTGCTCTTTACTCCAGACCTTCCCTCCGGCGACGCCTGCATCGACGAGAGCAGTCCCTATGTACCCGAGAACGTCACTCGAGTGGATGATTTGCCGCCCAATTTGCGTGTACTCGCGCTCGCGCCGTGGACAAGCCCGGATTGCGCACTGAAGTACATGCAGGCCGCTCGGACCGGAGCAACGCACGCCCTGCTCTTCTTCATACCGGGCATAGTGGGCCCACCACCAGAAATAAATGATCCGCGATGGACGATCGACAGTAGTAGGCGATGGAAGAGTGACAATGGATACCCTGTATATGCGCTTTCGAGTGCCGATGGTGCGAGACTTATGGAACGGAGTGCGGATTACAGTGGAAACCTGACAAGTGCGCCGAATGGCAATGTCCTGGCCGAGACATTCCCTACCGACAGCTACGTGCGACTTTACGCATCCGTCAATACCGGATCAGGGAACTCGCTTCCCTCGCTCTGGGTGTTCTTGCTGGTGGTCCTGGGCATTCTCCTCGTTATCATTGGACTCACTTCTTTGAGCATGCACTTGATTCAGCGACGGAGAAGAAACTCGCTGCGAAGACGTGTCGCCAATGGCGAGGTCGACTTGGAAGCCCTCGGAATCAAGCGGCTCACTGTACCGCAGGAAGTCCTGCAGAAGATGCCTCTATATACCTATGGAACGATGGGACGCAAAGCAGGCTCAGAAACCGACAGCCTTTCCAAAGAAGAGGCTATTGAGGTGGAAAGTACAGCTCGAAGGTCACGATCTTCTCGATCTCCACCCACGGCACCCGAAACGACTGGCTATCATCCAACCGCGCTTTCACAACCGACTTGTCCCATCTGCCTGGAAGACTTCGAGGTCGCATCGGCAGAGTCAGAAGGCACTACTGTACGGGAGCTACCTTGCCACCACATCTTCCACCCGGAATGCGTTGATGTTTTCCTTCGTGACAATAGCAGTCTTTGCCCAATGTGTAAGGAGACTGCTCTACCAAAAGGATATTGCCCAAGTCTTGTCACGAATGCCATGGTCAGGCGAGAACGAATGGTGCGAACAATGCAAAGACGTGCGGCTCAAGATCCGGAGAACATGGAGATGCCTAGATTGGACGGCCATACCTCTGCACCGTCTGCCCTCACGCGGGCGCGCATGCGAACGATGGGCCTCATGCAGACTGTGAATCAAAATTCCGCGAACCAACCAGCAGCGTCAAATCCCGCCGCCTCTTCGAACGTCACATCTTCACAAACGGCTCCCGTTACAACAACGCCGCCTCCTGCATCTACTGGTATGCCTCCCGCCACAGCTCGCTCTACGGCGAGTCGACAAGAATGGGCGCGCCAGCGAGCCTTGAGTATGGTCGGCCGGGACCAGGCTCCGATCGATCCAGATGCGGAAGAAGCACAACGCACGCCGGGATGGAAGAGAGCTTTTCGGACGGTTTTCGGTGGTCGATAGGAATGATACGGACTTGCTGCAACGTGGGAAAACAGACTAAGCAAGCTTGCAGAACAAAGACGCAAGACACATGAATGGACAGCGTTCTTGCAAGAAAGCGGGTGGTTATGGGCCAGTCGATTTCAGTCGCTCGCGTTGCACGACGCACGACGCTCGAGGCCAGAAGCTGCGCATTGAGAGTAAAATGGAGGACCTTGAGACGAATGATGATTGTTTATACGAAAGGAGATCCGGCGTTGATTTTTGAAGTCTAGCATTTGAGCGGGAGGCAAGCGAATGCATGTTGAAATCGAGGTTGTCTTTGCTGGAGCATCTTGCATGCTCTCAATATCCTGCTTCTCAGCACTCACCAGAACATTGTACCGTACTTCCCGGCGCCTCAGCTGTGGCTAAATCTGCCCCTTGTCTTCCCTAGAACCACAAGTGTCGTTGGCATCTGACTGTGAAAAGCTCTGACCAGGATGAACTTGAAGCTTTTCTGATTTCGGCAGCCCTGCCGTCATTTTCACATGCCATTGGAAACTTTAGCTCCACCACATCATCTTCCAGCACGAAGAACACAAATCAATCCCACCTCGCCGTGCATCGCCTTTTCCTCGCACAACTCCACCATGCCTCTCGACAGCTCCACCTACGCGCTCGCGCACCTCCGCATCGATGGCCGCCGCTGGAACGAGCTCCGCCGAATCCAAGGGCAAATGTCGACCCAAGGCGCCGCGGACGGCAGTAGCTACTTCGAGATGGGCAACACAAAGGTCATGTGCACGGTACATGGACCGCGACAGTCGGCGAGATCAGGAGGCGGGACACGAGAGGCGACGATTGAGGTGGAAATTGGTGTTGCGGGGTTTAGTGGAACGGACAGGAAGAAGAGGGCGAGGGCGGATAAGTAAGTGAAGAGTTGACATGAGTATATTGGAAGGACGTAGGACTGCTTGCTGACATTTACGAAACAGGAGAATACAAGAAATGCAACATAGCATCTCCTCTGCCTTTTCCGACACCGTCTTCACAGCCTTCTACCCATCATCGACAATAACGATTGTCCTACACGTCCTCTCCCAAGACGGCGCGCTTCTAGCCGCCTGCCTCAATGCCGCGACACTCGCCCTTGTCGACGCCGGTGTGCCCATGACCGACTACATCGCCGCCTGCACAACAGGCTCAACTGCGAGCTACGCTTCGAACGATGAGGATGCCGATCCACTGTTGGATCTCAATGGCGCAGAAGAGTTGGAACTACCATTCCTGACGATGGGAACAAGTGGAGGCGAGGACAAGGTCAATGTTTTGATCATGGAGACTAGGGTGCAGGCGACGAGGTTGGAGGCGATGGTCAGTGTGGGTTTGGACGGGTGTAAGCAAGTGAGGAGCATACTGGATGGGATTGTGAGGGAGCACGGGAGGAGACTCTTGAAGACGAAGGGCTGAGTCTTGAGGTAACGTTCGATTTCGAGACCGAACAGAGGACGTCGTCTCGTGTCTGTTGGACACTACGGGCACTGAGGAGGACTGCGTTGAGCCGCGTTGTCAAAGCAGGAGCTGGACTGTTCAGGTCACCCCTCCAGCTCTCCGAGAGTCTGACCTCCCGCCGGACATCAATCCTTGACAGTAGCATTACTGTGGTTCATCATCGAAAACTGCTCTGGGAGACCGGACTTGGGCTGGAGGCGGGAGGCTGCGCAGCTCTCCGGCTTTTGTCGCGACTTCGAACGGCGGCCGTGAAGTTCCTTGCCGGCGACTGCGGTGACGGTGCTGGTAATGCGAGATGTGTCCTTGCTCTGCTCTACGAAGCTTGTTGGCACGCCTGCCGGGGAGTTGCTTGCCAGCGAATGTGTTGATAATGCCGGAGATGCTGCTCAGACGGATCGATGTGGAGGGAATGATGTTCGATGAGGAAACCGGTGCACGTCGCGATGCATGCGTTCTGACCTCATTCATGCGTATTTCCACGCTGATCTCGGACGATGACCGTGTCGATCAGAATCGATATGCTTCCAACGGTCGCAGAAGCATCTCTGACACCTTTGGCGAAAGTAGTTGTACTGGAAGGTATTCCGTCGCTGAAGCAATGTTGAGCGGCCGGGTGGGCCGTGTTCGTGACATGCACAAAGCTCGCCTCGTTCATGAAAGCAGCTTGGGTAGTTCGATCTTCGATATACAGTCTCCAGCATGTTTGCTCTATGCTCTTCCCGAGGAGTCAAAGAGCCACCAATCTACATGTAGAGGCGGCATCCTCCGCCCGGTCAGACTCACAAGTAGTTATCGATTGGTAGCTACAAGAGTTCCGATACGATATCTCTAGGAAAGGTGACTATAGGGCTGAACTATCGACGCGGACCCGACTCCGCGTGAGCTCTCTCCACAGGCGGCCGGGCCCGCCGAGATGGCTCAGTGATTCAACTCGAAGGATTCGGGATTGGTCATGAACGCGCATAGGAAGGAACCGCGCGTACTCGAGGATGGAAGCATCTTCTGTTGGTCAACTCGACTGATGAACGATGCTCGTCTCATCGGCCACATTCAACAAAGCAACCTGGCACTTGGAACCGATGGCATCGCGCGAGGACCATGATTCGACGAAACCGGCAGCCTTTCTGGCTCCGTCCGACTTCCTGCCTGATCTGCCGCCGTCGACGCTCACTCCTTCAATATCGAGATCGGAAGTCCCGGAAGATGGAGCAGAGACCAGTGACACGGCCCCGTCGAAGGTCCAGGTCGATACGCAAGGCCGTCAGCTCAATCCACGATCATGTGTGACATGCCGTAAGCGAAAGGTGAAGTGCGACAAGATACACCCATGTAGGAACTGTAGCAGGGCGCATACCGAGTGCGTATTCCCGGCGCCAGGACGAGCGCCGAGGAAGTCGAAAAAAGTTGAGGGTGGTCGCGACAAAGAGCTGTTGGCACGGCTAAGGAGATTGGAGGGCGTAGTGAAGAGCATGGGAGTGGAAGTGCCCGAGAGAGAGCATTCAGGCAAAAGCAGTGCGCAGAATGCCAATGGATCAGGTCCTCCTCTGTCAGCAGGCGAGCTCGAGGATAAACCTCCTGATGGGACCGCACGGACGAGTCAAGACAAGGACGATGAATTCGCAGCCAAAAGCGAATGGGTTGAAGCACAGCAAAAAGGACGGTTTGAAAATCGGTTTGGCAGGTTAGTCGTGAATGAGGGCAGATCCAGGTATATCAACAACTCCTTCTGGGCAAACCTTTCCAATGAGGTTGAGGATCTAAAGGGCATTCTGAACCAGTCCAGTGACGAGGAAGACATGCCTTCTCCAGGAGGATTGACTCAGGCCCAGAGTAGCCAACAGGGGTTCGTATTCGGCTTCAGCTCGCAGAGCGTTGACTTGCTGAGCTTGCATCCTCTGCCAGCTCAGATTGGCTCCTATTGGGAGGTCTTCACAGACCGCGTGGACCCGATATTGAAGATCCTCCATATACCCACATTGGAGCCTACAATTTTGAGCGCGGCGAATCACTTGCCGAATTTGTCCAAAGGCTTTGAGTGTCTCCTCTTCGCCATTTACTATGGCGCCACCACCAGCTTATCTATTCGCGAATGCCTCCTCAAGCTGGGCGAGGAGAAGTCTGTTCTCCTCTCTCGATATCGCTTCGCTGTCGAACAAGCACTCGCGCGAGCGGGTTTCCTCAACACTGAGGAGCTTGTGGTGCTGCAAGCTTTCGTCATATTCCTCATGTGTTTACGACGCAACAGCTCTGCCCGAGTTATCTGGACCCTAACAGGACTCGTTGTAAGGATCTCGCAAACTCTCGGAATCCACCGAGATGGGACGCATTTCGGTCTGGCGCCATTCGAAGTGGAGATGCGGAGAAGACTTTGGTGGCAAGTTTGCATATTGGTAAGAAAGTGAAGTCGACAAGGCCTGTGCGAGAGCCCAGGACACCTCAGGGCGGCGCTAGGTCTTGGTTCATACCAAATACTCTACGACACTCGCTGACCTTTCTCCCTTTGCTCACAGGACACGCGAGCGAGCGAGGACCATGGCTGTGATCCGACGATTACCGAGCAAGCCTTCGATGCAAAATTGCCCACAAACTGCAATGATATCGACCTCACCCCGGGCATGAAAGAGTTTCCACCCGAGCGGCAAGGCTGCACCGACATGTCCTTCTCGTTGCTGAGATTCGAAGTATCGAATACTTTCAGAAGGCTCAACTACATCCCGCCAGGGCCGACCAAAGCATGCGAAGCCCACCTACAGTCTGTGACGCTAGAAGACAAGGAGAGATGGATCACAGAATGCCATCAACGTCTCGAGGAGACATACTTGAAGCATTGCGACATGAGTGTGCCACTGTACTGGGTGACGGCAACTGTTGCACGATTGATGATGAGCAAGATGTGGCTCATGGTCTACCATCCATTCCAAAGGCGAGACGGTGGCGCCTCGCTTTCCGAAGAGGTCAAGGAAAAGCTGTGGATTACTAGCCTCGAGAATTTGGAGTACGGTTTGCTCTTGGAAACGGAGCCGAGGACAAAGAAGTGGAGCTGGTTGTTCAGGACATACGTGCAATGGCATGCACTCGCCTTCACCCTGTCGGAACTCTGCCATCGTACCACAGGTCCAATGGTTGAACGTGCCTGGATTGCCGTCGAGAAGACTCGCAATGCGAGTTGGGGCGACAACACCGACCATATTGACAGTGGGCATCTGTGGCGACCGCTCAAGAAGCTTCACCGCAAAGCGCAGAATGCTAGGCATAATGCGATGCTACTGCAGACCGCACAACCCTCTGGAACGGCCGCCACAAGGATGTACACGCCGAATGCGAACCCGATGTTTGAACATGCAAGCAAGCCGATTTTGACTCGAGCTCCTTTGAGTGCGGCCCAGCTACAACGGTTTTCGAGCGGCCCGACGTTCGGGCAGGCTCCGCTTGACAAGCATCAGCTTTTACGATCACCCAAGGAGTCGATCCTGGAGTCTGAAGATCTCATGGATGTTACAGGTCTGGGTACCAATCTGCTGCTGCAGCCAGCGGACATGGACGGTACATCCAATATGAGCATGAATTTGCCACTGACATCCGCCGTTGGTCGACTAACGACAACTTCACCTGGAGATCCTTTGACAGCCTACGGGTCAACCCTCTTCACCGGGACAGGATCCATGGATTCTAATGGCCCACCGCAGGCTTTCGACACAACTCTCGGCAGCATTTCAGCTTCAGAGATGCAAGCTGGCAGCGTCATGAACCTTGACAATGACTTCTCGATTATGGACACGTCCGGCGACCTCAATTGGGAGAGCTGGGACCAGCTGGTACGACAATTCGGAACCGAAGTCGAGTCCACGGCGGTTCAATCTCCAGGGGCGACGACTGTAGGACAGTATTGGATGGGTCCGCAATGGGAGACCGGCGGGGCAGACAAAGATTCGTTGGGTAGTGGGTTCGAAGGTGGAGGTGCCTGGCTTTGAAGATGTGTTTACGCCCTGACGATATGAACGAAAGGCAGTGTGCTTCGAATTATGAGAACAGTACGAGTAACACAAGGCGCTTCGGTCCTCTGTAAAGTTACCTTGATCCAGAAGAAACTCTACCCTCGTCGTCGGGACCAAGAAACAGATCTTGTCTAGACCATTACTCCCCACACGATGGCGTGATCGTGAACCATGATCTGCCCGCCACATGGCTAGCTGCGTCCGCAACTTCACCTTTCTCAATCAAATGACACCGATATCCCCCATTGTCAAACATGATCTGCAACAAGCGGAAAGCGAGCGAAATGCATGAAAAATCGAGGCCAGCATGTGGGAAACGACGGCTCACCAACCCAATGCAATCACTTAGCATCAACGAAGACAACACGAGTAGCTCCTACGACGAGCGAATACCATGTACTCCTTCTGACAACGATCATGCAATGGAAGACATTGCTCATGACGACATATCACTGGAACCCAGCATACAATTCGACACCTCTCCCATTCAGAGCCCTCCACACAATGCAATGTCTCTCGACAACTCCAATCAAACGCTCAACCACCTCAACAACACTCTACTCTCCTGCACAACCACCAGCGATCCATCTTCAACAGCTCGCCTCACCTCTCTGCTCTCTCTGCTAGAACCCGGCCATCAGACCTCCTTTCCCGAAGCCATCCTCTCCACCCTCCAAAGCGAACTTAGCCATCTGCAAGCCCTAGCCTTTGACCGACTCCAGCTACACTCTGCCGCGATACGGCAGGGCCTTGACAACGGCCGAATAGCTGGCATCACCGCCGAAATCAAAGGTCTCGATGAAAGGATCGTAGGCCTCACAGCGGTGTGCGAAGGATTGAAGCTTGACATGTATCGAGATCGTTGAACGAATTTCTTCTGCTTCCCCATTGCGAGGATTTTTTTGCCCGTCTGTTTGGTCTCTCCTGTTGTATATACACACTGTCGTAATCTTGCGAGTCGTTGACTCAAATCTTCAAAATGAGGAAACCCGCGACCCAAACGCGACAAGGTCTTTGAACTCCGAAGCGCCTTCGCTCTATTCGATCAAAAAGAAATTCCGTCCGAGAACCCTTTTGCATACGGACTGTTCCCGTGTCGTTGCCTGGCCTTCCTTGTAACGACGTACAAAAAACCCAAAGCTTCGAGGTCCATCATCTGTCGTTGTCGCCGTGTGTTCCTTCATGGTCCCGTTGTGCTTGCTTCGACATCTCATGCTCTGGTAGTTGGCCATTCGAGCTGCCTTCAGCCGGTGGCCCATTGACCATGACAATCGTCGTGTTCGCATTCTCTCTTAGTTCCTCACCTGGTGTAGTGGCTTCTTCGTTTTCCTCTGGTATTGGTGCGCAGTACTCTTTCAGTACTTTCTTCAACTGCGGTCGTCGGATCGGTTTGGAGAGGAAGTAGTTCATTCCCGAGTCCAGACAGTCCTGAATATTGCTCTCCTCCGCGAACGCCGTCAGCGCCACGATCGGCGCCTGGTAGCCGATCTCGCGGATCAACCTCGTGCTTTGCAGACCGTCAACATTCGGCATCTGGACGTCCATGAAGATCAAGTTGAACGCTCTGCGCCCGTCGCCGCGCATGGACTCTTTGACCAAGTCGAGAGCTTCCTGGCCGTCTTTTGCGACCGTCACATCGTAGATGTCTTCCAACTTGAGCATACGCAGCACGACCTCTTGGTTCACTTTGTTGTCCTCCGCCACGAGCACGCGGATCCGCTCGCCGCGGGATGCTTGACCAGTCAAGTGCTTCACGGCGCCGGGCTGCGAGCCAGGAGACTCCATGGGCTGGCTGGAGGCGAAGAACGGCTGACTGAGTCCCACGAGGCGAGGTTGAGAGTCATTGCTGACGCCGCCTGTAGGAACACCGCCTGTAGTCGGGATCTTTGGTGGTGGTGGAGGAATCTCGGCCTTGGGTGTCTCGCTGATATATTCCACTGGACCATGGTCGACCGGTCGATCTTCATCATCGAACGAGGCGCTTCTGCTAGAATCTGGTACGCCATCTGCGAGAGAAGTCGCGGAGCTTTCTCGCCGTGACTGGAGGAGCCTCAATGGAACCTTCATCGTGAAGGTGCTGCCTACCCCAACCGTACTTCGCACACCAATCGTTCCGCGCATGAGGCTAGCAAGCTGAGAGCAAATCGATAGTCCGAGACCGGTGCCGCCATATTTCTTGGAAAGCCCAAGGTCGCCTTGTACAAAAGGCTCAAAGATCTTGTCCTGCATCGACTCTGGAATGCCAGGGCCAGTGTCCGCCACCGAAAACTCAAGATACACAAATCTCCCAGGCGGCGGAGACTGCGCTCGTTCCGTGACGTGCATCATGGCAAGTGGTTTGTCTTTCGCATTGATGGCATTCGCCGTGCTAAGACGAGTAGTTGACGCGGAAGCCCTATGTCGGGACGAATTGTGCCGTGAGGGACGCGAGTTTATCGACGCCGCACGACTCCCAATGTCCGGTACTTCCGATAGACAGCGCACTGTCAAGACCACGGAACCTTTCGGCGGCGTGAACTTGAGGCTGTTGCTCACGAGATTGATGACGACCTGGAGTAGGCGGTGAATATCACCCCACAGGATCATGTCCCTCAAGCGACCTGTTTCGGCGGGGCCAGTCGTTGGATTTCGTTCGGGAAATTCTTCGTCCATGGTAGCGTTCTGTGCCCCTTCAAACTCCACGCGCAAATCAATTTGTCCTTCCCTAGCTTGCTTTTCGAAAATTGCCAGGATCTGTGAGCTGATGTCGCGCAAGCGAAACTCCTTCTCGTCCAGGGTAATGTGCTGGCCGACCTGGTTCTTGCTGAAGGTGAGGAGATCTGTCAAAAGGTTGAGCAGCAGGTCGCCACTCTTGTAAATGATGCCCAGCGACCGCTTTAGTCGGATTGGATCGTTCTCCTGCATACACACGGCGGATAGACCGAGGATGCCGTTGAGCGGAGTTTTGAGTTCATGCGACAGATTGGCGATGAAGAGAGTCTGGACAATGATAGGGTCAGTCATTATTCATTTACTGGGCCATCGCTCGTGGCCTCCGCGCACTGCCCCAAGAGAGTGTCATACCTTGCTCTCGTTCGCGGCCTCAGCAGCCTTTTTGCTCAATTCAAGCTCTGCTGTTCTCTGTTGAACTCTCTCCTGCAGCTATGTCAGATGCGTCCGTGTCCCAAGTCAATGCCTCAGTACGTACCTCCAGCTTCGTATACTGCATCATCAGCTCGTCCGACATCTCATTGAAGACGATAGTGAGCTCGCTGAGCTCGTCCTTGCACCAGTGCTTGCGCTCCTTGACTTTTCCTGGGATTCGAAAGACGCGCTTCTTGCGCTCATCGCGGCGTGCATGTGAGGCCTCACTTCGTTTTTGCCGCCATTTGGTGACTGGATTGGCGAAAGCCACGAGTCCTTCTTTGCGCGCGAGTGGCTCGTCGGTTCCATCGTTCAGATTGACGGCTTCGCCGTCTACGCCATCAACTCGCCCGCTGGCGAACGAATCGAAGCTTGACCGGCTTGCACTCGGAGGGTCCATTGATCGTAGCGTGGCTTGCTTCAGACGGATGATGGGCAGCGAAGCGAAGTGCCCAAGACCGAAGGAAAATATCGCCATCAGCGCGGCTGTCGCAAAGAGACACGTTATAATAACGTTTCGCAGTGTGTTGATGGGTCGCCAAATCTCCTTTCGGCTCATAGACACGACCACGATCCAATCCACCATATTATTGTTCGTAAGAGCATAGCCGACGCTGACTTTCTTCCCGGCTTCATTCTTTGCACGGACATTACCGCCAGACACATCCGCCATGCTGTCGCTGTCGAGTGCGAGCGCAAGTGCATCGTATATGACCGGAAATTGACTAGCACTGAAGGCCGGGGTAGCTGTGCTTCTCGCCGGGCTTTGGTTCCGACCGGAACGGGAAGCGTTCACAGGAACGATGTACTGAACATCGAACTCCATCTTCGTTTTGTCGGCCATGCTGGTCATGATCGTTTCGGTGAAACGGTTGTTGCGAGCAGCCGGACCGAGAAGCAAAGTCTCGCCAGTGGTGCCGAGGCCTTGAAGAGAGTCCGTGACTTGATAGATCAGGCGTGCATCGAGAATGACTGTGAGATAACCGAGTATCTCGACCTTTTTGGTATTGTTCGTCACCGGTACGGTGAGGGATAGCAAGGAGAATGACGAATTGATGGCCCAAGGTCCCAAAAGTAGAGGCTCGCCTGGCTCAAGCGTTCGACCTTCGTACGATGCCTTGTACACATCGTATGTTTCATTGTACGGCTCGATGCTGTATGTAAGATTGGGATATAGTGGAGGAGGATATCCGTATGGACCGGCCTAGGGAGAAGTCAGCTTCGATTGTAGATTGTATTTGCGTGCCGCCTCTGTCTTACGTCGGTGTCGTTAGCACCAAAAGTAATCGCGCTGCCGTCTGGGTAGCGATATCCTGGTAGTAGCACTCCGGCTTCATACACGCCGTCTGCCGTGACTGTATGGTTAATTAGCACGCGTGGTATTTCGACACATTTTCAGCACAAACCATTCAGTAAACCACCAGAGCTTCCAAGCCCGCCTGAGCTCCTATCCCACAACCGAGCTTGCAGCAACAAAGCCTGTCCCAGCGAAGCGTCTGAACTGATTGCGGCCTGGATATCCCTGAGCGGGTTGATCCAGTTCGCTTCCGTATTGTTCCCAGTGGCGTAGTAACGCTGGAATGCATTCTGAATGGTGACTCGCGTGCTTATTGTCGTTGCTGATGTTTCGTACAAGTTGAGGTTCGACGAAAGTTGCGCTGCTTTCAGAGATGCCGTGAACTCGAGTCGTGAGACCCTGAGCTTGAGCACAAAATTGTGTGTGAAGATCCATGTTGCGACCGAGATGACAGCGAGACCGACCAGACTCGCCAGGAGGATGATGCTCCCTAGTTGGACTCGAATTGGTATGCGCATGGTCACACCAATGCCGAACACGTCGGCGATTCCACGGGCGAAACAGCAAGCCGACCGCAGTCGTCGCGAGAGCCTATATGAGCTTCGGCATGCAATCTTGATGTCTTCTGCGCAGTGTCCAACTCTTGTCACTCCCGGTGTCCGCGAGCGGCCTGTATCCTCGCAATAAACGTGAGGCCCTGTGATCCTCGTACTCCCATTCTCTTGAACACGCGATGCGGTATGCTCAAGGCGCGGAGGAAGTCGTGTAAACGTCGGCGGAGCGCTTCTCGAAGGAGTCGGTCGTCGTAGTTTCGTCTATGGTGGGGCGAGTGTGAGGAGAGTACTTGGTATCGTGGAAGAAACAGTTTAACATCAAAGGATTGATTAGTGCCACGACTGAGCGACCGTATAGAATATGCAGGCGCTACAGTAGCATCCGGAGTGCACAGCCGATCGGTAAGTTACCACGCCGCCGCCTCTTTTGTTCCTTCGAGTTCAATGTCACTTCCATACGGGCTGTCTCACACAAGTTATTCTCGCTACCGTCAGTGCCACCGCCTTGTTCTCAGCGTGGTCGACATGGTGCTCCCACTGAGCGACGCGTTCATCAGCGATGCGTGATTCCCAGGGAGGTGCCAGCCACCACGAGGCAGGAGTCCAGAGTTGGACTCGAGTTGGTCTCGCGTACATTCCGCTTCCTCCGTGTCCACTCATTCGTGCCTTTCACCACGTTTTGCTCCTCGAAACTTCTCCAATAACACACCACCGAAGGTTCAACCCTCGGTCAGGCGTTCTGGGGTATACTGGGGGGCAGCATACCGTTCAATTCAATGCCCAGAACGGATCTCTACACCTGCGATGAGACTCTAAAGCTGAAGTATTCCAACGCAGTCCCAAAGCCTCTCTCTTCGGGTCCACTTTCCTCACAACTCTTCAAGGGCGCTAGCATGATTCTAGACCGATACCCCGGCCGGCATATAGACTCACGTAAAAGCATCGTAGCGGACCTAGCGGTGTCTTCCTTGGGAGGATAGCTCTCGCTCTTCACATCGAATCCACACGTCTATGGCCTTGCATGACTTCCGGGCACGATCAAGAGTCCATGCTGCAGGCGCAGGCCACTTGGATCAATTCGGGCCTCTCATTCGTGTTGAACCCACGCCTGGCCAGCTACATGAGCTCTGTCCAGGCTGCCGCCAATGACTTCTGAATCGCTGCCCCGAAATCGACAAGGGTGGTAGCGATGGTGCAAGAGTACTGTGCCGTCAAGGTCTAGTTTGGAGGGCCGCGCATGCTGTATGTAAGGAGCGGAGTCCCGTCTTCAGACTGATTGATCTCGAGACACTTGAACGGCAATGGCAGATTCTCGGAAGGAGCATGAGCTGCCTGTTCTCTCAACTCAGGCCCGATATCAAGAAGACTTCCTCGTTGAATTTGCGGAAGACGATGCAGAGGACCCACGCCACTGGTCTGCGAAGACAAAATGGGCTTGTACGCTTGCCCTGTCTGCTCAAGGCTTCAATCTTATCATGATATCAACCGTGAGTCGAAGGATATATAATGCTTCGCACAGTTTTCGATATCGCGCTGATGGTCACTTTGCTGCATCAAGATCATGGCGCCAGGCATACCGGCCATCGCAAAGGACCTCCAAATGGAAGACTTTGACTCCACGATGGCACTATCCGCCTACGTACTGGCGACCGCCTTTGGTCCCATGGTAATCGGTCCACTGAGCGAGGTGTATGGCAGGAAGAAGGTGATCCATGTCACAAACATCTGGTTTCTCGCGTGGAACCTCGTCTGCGGCTTTGCGAATTCCAAAGGTCTCCTGTTAGCCGCACGTCTCCTGGCTGGTTTTGGTGCAAGTGCAGTCTACACGGTGGCGTACGGCGTGCTCGCAGACATCTGGCCAAACGAACAGCGAGGACGCTCTCTCAGTCTATACCTCCTCATTCCACTCACTGGAGCGGCCATCGGTCCCATCGTCGGTGGCTTCATCGTGGAATACTCGACCTGGCGATGGATGTTCTGGGCTACCACCATATTCCAGGCAATTGTAGAGATCGTAACACTGCCTGTTGTGTACGAAATGTACGCGCCGCTTTTGCTCCGACGTAGAGCAGAAAAGCTGAGAAGAGACACCGGTGATATACGATATCATGCAGCAGCCGGGATGGCAGACCAGTGCTCTCCACTGGGAGTGCTAGTCAGGAGCCTCTCGCGCCCACTTCGACTGCTGATGTTTCATCCCACCATACAAATCCATGCCATCCTCGGTGGCCTGAACTACGGGCTGCTGTACTTTGCCCTCGCATCCTTCTCCAATCTGTTCGTAAGCAGGTATCACCAGTCAGTGTCCATCTCCAGCCTTCACTACATGGCACTGGCGATCGGCGAAATAGCAGGCGCACAATTTTGTGGTCCCGTAATGGATTACCTGTACAAAGTACTCACTCGCCGCGCTGGTGGACAAGCCTCGCCTGAGCTGCGAATCCCGCTTCTCCTACCCAGCGCGCTCCTCACGCCATTAGGGTTCCTGCTATATGGCTGGGCGGCTCAGCGTCGCCTTTCTTGGATCATGGTGGACGTCGGCGCCGCCACTCTGACGATGGGAATGCAAGTCTTCACGACGGTACTCAGAGCTTATGTCATGGATTCATATCCCGAACATGTCAGCTCGGCGTCGGCGGCGACTCAGTTCCTCAGCAGTTTGCTCGCCTTTGCGTTTCCGCTGTTCGCCGATAGCATGTACACGGCATTGGGGTATGGTTGGGGAAACTCCTTGCTAGCATTCTTGTCGTTGGGCATTTCTCTACCTGCTACCGGGATCCTTTGGAGGTTTGGGGCGAGATTGAGGGCGAAGAATGATTCGAGCAATTGAATGTGTTGCAGTCAGGAAGTGAATAGTACGTACCTTACAAGTCGGTAGCATCACTTGGTTCGTGCCTGACCCAGACGAATGTACGAGCCGGACCCACGGCACTGTCTTGACGAAATCTTCTTGGGACCATGATTTCCCGATGCATATCGGAGTGAAGTCTGAGCGCCACGAATCCACGAATGCCACGTGCTTCTTGGATTGGCTCGTTTTGCATGTGATGCTTGCTATTCACGTTGCAGACATGGCATGTGTTCGCTGTTCATGCAACATCTCGTGGTATAGCTGAATGCCCGATGGCGTTGGCTCGTGAAGGCCCGATGGCGGTGGCTCGTGAAGGCCCAAGGGAAACAGTGAAGGCAGCGACGAGTGAGGGGTCCGGTTTCGTCACTTCGCGTTGCTGCCTTAGGCCTCAGGCACCCCTCAGTTGCTAGCCTCTTCAAAGCGCGGACACAACAACCTAACTTTGTCGACTTCTTCCCAACCACATCTTCTTGACATCGGTCATTCAGAACACCAGCCACACACACCACTTCCACATCGACGAGAGTCTCACACGGCCTCGCACATCAACACACGACGCACGTAAACGACCGCGCATACCCTCATTCGCGAAACATCCCCGCACAAGACAAACGAAATGGCGGAGACTCCAACTTTCAAGCTTGTGCTTGTGGGCGACGGCGGTACCGGAAAGGTGGGTAATGCTGCGAACAATTGAGTGCACTTGCGCACGGCAGACAGTGATGAACACGATGGAACAGAGACTGACATGACGAAACTCCAGACCACCTTCGTCAAGCGCCATTTGACCGGAGAGTTCGAGAAGAAGTACATTGCCACGCTCGGAGTGGAAGTCCACCCTCTCGGATTCACCACGGTAAGAAGCAGCACAGGAGAAATGTGAAACACAACGGATACTGACAAAAGCGCAGAACTTGGGCCCCATTCAGTTCGACGTCTGGGACACCGCTGGCCAGGAGAAGTTCGGTGGTCTCCGTGATGGTTACTACATCAACGGCCAGTGCGGAATCATCATGTTCGACGTCACATCCCGCATCACCTACAAGAACGTGCCCAACTGGCACCGCGATCTCGTCCGCGTCTGCGAGAACATCCCAATCGTTCTTACCGGCAACAAGGTCGATGTGAAGGAGCGCAAGGTCAAGGCTAAGACCATCACCTTCCACCGCAAGAAGAACCTCCAATACTACGATATTTCCGCCAAGTCCAACTACAACTTCGAGAAGCCGTTCCTCTGGCTCGCACGCAAGCTCGTCGGCAACCAGTCTCTGGTGAGTGAAGAATTGAGGATTTTCGCCGAAAACAGATCTAACAACTCAACAGGAGTTCGTCGCTGCGCCCGCTCTTGCTCCACCAGAGGTCCAGGTCGACCAGGCCGCCATGGCTCAGTACCAGAAGGAGATGGAGGATGCCTCCGCCATGCCTCTGCCAGACGAGGAGGACGCCGACTTGTAGAGAGGCAGCGACACACAACTGGCGAAGTCGGAGGACACGACGCGTTCTGGGGTTCTGCGCTTCACTGGCGGGCTTCGCAGCAAGGCACACGCATACCGAGATTTCGAAAGGATACAGGTTGTACGAAATCAGGTGGGAGGAAACCATGGCTAAGCGGGCTGCTGTACTTTCAACCTTCTCCGAGGGCAATTTGACGACACGAGGGATCACCACGGTGCTCTCTCCCTTACCACGAACGAAAGCAGGGCAGTACATTGCGAAGCGATCATCAAAAGACCCTCGCTGAGCTGCTTGCAAGCATTAGATAGAAGATCTTATACCTTACCCGAAAAGCACGTTTGATGACGAAATGTTCGCAGTTCAGTTTCATTGCTTCAACCCGCCGTCTCTGTTTCGTAGGGCACGCCTTCTTCTGTCCTGGAAACATCACTGCGCAAGATGATCCCTTCCTCCGTGATTCGGAAATCGAATCCCGCTCCATCCACCCTCAACTTTTGCAACATCCTCTCCTCTACCCCGAACTCGTCCACGAAACACTCAAACTTTCCGTCGTCCACCGCTTTCTGCCTCGACTCACTCTCCCTCCTTCCCTCCTCCACACTGATTTGCACCGGCAGTTTCCTCACCGCAGCGCGATGCACGACCAATCTCAGCGTCGGCGTGTTCGGCCAGGGAGGCGGTAGCGGCGGACGGAAGGACCGAGAGGAAGGACCAAGAGAGTTGGGATCCTTGAGAGCATCGAGGTGTCGGTTCGTGAAGATCAATGGCGTGTTGAGGACTTTGGAGGCGTGTCTGAAAGCGGAGAGGAGGTCTATGTATGCCCGTGATGATTTGTTGCCTGGGACGCCCGAGGGTGGGAGTAGTGCGGCGTCGTCGGCTTCTGAGCGGTATTGCCAGTAGAACGCCGAGGCGGAGTCGATTGCGATGAATGCGATGGCGCGGTCGAAGGAGTGGTGGGCCGTGGGGTTGAAGAGGTACGTCGGAAGAGAACGGAGCGTCGCGGTGGTGGAAGCGAGAGAGTGCGGGTGGAAAATGTGGACGTGGCGGAGAGACGCGAGGATGATGTCTTCGGTTGCGGAAGGAGATAGAGAAGAAGCGTCGTGTACAGTTTGAGTGGCGTGTTGGGCGAGGAGAAGGTGGATTTGTTCTGCGAGACGAGGAACGGAGAACCTACCGTCTGTGTCGAGGATCACCACGGCGGACTGCTTGCCACCTTGAGCTTTTGGCAGGACTGCGGTTGCGGTGAGATGGTAGAGTAGATGTGTCTTGCCGCCTCCTGAGACTAGGGATATGAGCTCTAGCACTGGTGGCATGTTGGACTGTCGAAATTCGCTCATGCTCGTGAGCATCTTGTCCAGCGGAGGTATGCCGAAGTGTGTGGACGTCGACACATTCTTGTCGCTTCGGAAGGAGTTCAGGATCTATGTGCCGTCAGTATTTGACGATATTTGTAGTGACGGTGCTGAGAACACACCTCGTCAAGCCCGATTTCCTCCACCTCACCCAGGAGCTTGCTTCCCAGAGTTTCCGCACTCATCTTGCTTTGACCATCATTCAAAATTTACGTTCATCACAGCGACCGCTTCACAGACGAAAGACGAGGACGCTGTCGTGTGTGAAGCCGATTGAGCGCCTCAAATGCCACCACTAGTCGAGGCCTTCCACGCCCGCGATCTCACTAGCCACATCAACCACCTGCCCGACGGCAAGGCACGGAAACCACCAATCTCGGATTTGAAGAAGTGCGACCTAAAGGAGCTGGTGCAGTACAACTGCGACCTCAATGGTCCGAAAGAAGATAAGCGGAGCAAGATAGTTTGTGATCCCGTGTTGCGGCTTTTCCGACAGTGAGTAGATTGTGCGATTGGACTTGACAGCTGGGCAGTGGGGACTGATGTAGGACTGCAGATGTGCGAATGGTCTGACTGTGGAGACGACGGCCTGGGAGGGACGTTTTGACAAGCCAGACGAGACATGAGGTCGAAGGGCATTACGTGAGCACTTCATCTTGTCGATTGGACAATGATACACGATACGATAAGCGACCATGTGCTTGCGAGTCGGTGGATTGGAAAGGAAAACCGAAATACGAGCATGATGCGATCGATACTGCCGCCTCACGGCGCTCGATAATGATTCAACTCCACCAGCGCCATGCTAAAACCACAATGTAGTCCATACCTCAAGTACCCCATCATCCTCTGATCGCCTTCCTGACTCCATGCTTCCGCCAGAAGCCAATCTCGTGGTTGACAGCAACGCCCTCGGGCATTCCCAAATCTACTCCATCCTCGATGGTCGCTGTGCCATCCATATCGAGATCCACAACCTCATCCGTGCCGCCAATGTCGTTCAACACGTCGGCGAATGTATCCTCCGCAGCTGACACTCCAGCTCTGACACGCTGTGCTCCATCTCGAACCTTTCCAACTCCACTCAAGGCATCATGCCGCTTCCGCTCGGCGTTCAGGGCGCCAGTCTTTGCAGCAGCAGCGAGCCTTCTAAGCGCGTCCTCTGCGAGCATACCTTCCTCCGTAGCCTTCTCACGCATCTTCCTTGCATCCTTCACTCGCTCCGGAAACACAGCCGTTTGCTTCCAGGCGTGTTGGGGAGGTAGAGTCGGAAAGTGGCTTGGAATGTATGTTGGCGGTCGATTGGTGATGAGTGGTTGGAGAAGGTGGGAGAAGTCCGGAGCTGGTAACGGAGCAGGATCGGGGTCAGGTATTACTGGGCAGGATATATCTGCAGGTATGGAGAGCTCAAGTTGAGGCTCAAGAAGTGAAGCTGTATGTGTAGATCTCGTGCTGGCAAGAGCAGTCGCAAAGTCCAGCGCTGTCGGTTTCGTCCGTCTCCCGTTCTGCATTGATGTGCTCGCCTGCCCAAGGAAGCTGAGCATGAACTCCTCCACCTGCGCTCGAAACATCTCCAACGCGCTCGCGTTCACTCCATCGAATCCCGCCAGTACCAGCGCTGTCCCTATGCTCTTCAGAAGCTGTCCCTGTGCGAACAGCGGATCCTGGGGTGCCAATTCAATATCCACCGGACGGGCTTGCGCATGGTGAAGGGCGTGCACCACTCTGCGCTTCTTGTTCGAATGTGAAGACGACAAAGGCGATCGCGATCGCTTCATGCCGGCGTGGGCACTGACTGGATCGGACGCCATGGTCGAGGCGGTGGCATGAAGAAGGTATTCAGTCGTATTGGTGCTCTAGAGGGACACTGCAGGATGTCGGCACCAGCTGGTGTTCGATGTTCGATGGCGAGGATGTGTCGCAAGTTGCTCGAAGTGGAAGGGAAGTGAAGCTCGGCTGGGATTGCCGCATGACACGAACTTGACTTGACCACTTCACTTGGGAATCATTGAATTGGAGATCAGGAACGACGGATCCGAAGACCGACATGATATAAGACACAATTCACCATGAGCGTAATTGAAGCGCTGTACGTTTTGGACGAGCACAAGTACGTAAGTACTGCGGAGGATCACATGCGAAAGAGCACATCCATTGACCATGGCATTGCAGTACTCTGCTCTTTGATCATGTCTATACGAACCGCCCGCAGCCACTTTCGACTCTCCTCCCTCTCTACCTACAACATGTCTCGCCGCGGCCGAGCGTCATCTACCTCACCTCTACGAGCCCGCCCACGATTCTCTTTTCCGTGATCCAGGACAACCTTCTACTGCTGTCGCCCTCTTCCAGCGACATTGAACCGCTCCTGGTTCTCGAGTTCCTCCACCGCGTCGCAGATGCGCTGGAAGAGTTCCTGGGCAGCCCATTGCTCTCTACAAAGCTCACGGCCAATTATGACATCGTAGCACAAGTCATGGCCGAGATGGCCGACTCGGGCGTGATCTGTCAAGGCGAAGCGAACGCACTACGAGATGTGGTAGAGACGGGTCCTGGAGTTTTGAAGAATCTACTTGGAGGCGTGGGACTACCTGGAGCAAGTCCCGCACTTCAAGGTCCGGGATCATCGAATTTGTATCGCCCACAAGCGCTCGCTCCGTCGCAAACAAGCCAAGGGTCGGCAGTCCCATGGAGAAGGAGCAATGTTCGACACACAAGTAATGAGCTATATGTGGATATCGTGGAGACACTCTCGGTCACACTCGCTCCCTCTGGAAGACCGCTAGCTGCATTTGCCAATGGCAGTATCGCGTTCACATCGAAGGTCAGTGGAGTGCCGGACTTGTTGTTAAGCCTGTCGACGGGTGGAAAGGGTGCTGGCATGGGGAACAGAGGTGACCAATTACGAAATGTGATGGAGAGGGTAGTGTTCCACCCATGTGTGAGACTCAACAAATGGAAGAGCGAAGGAGTGCTCTCATTCGTACCTCCTGATGGCAGGTTTGCCCTTTGTGGATACGAAGCAGATTTACTTGGACCGGATCCTCCACTGACCACGAACCCTGCCTCGTCGAGTAAGCTGGACCTTCCTGCGAAGATCGAGATCGCGACTGGGATGGGCTCCGCCGGCACTGAATTCGAGGTTCGTGTTTCGCAGTCCACTACGAGCAGCTCTAGTGCTCGTTCTGCTGCTGCGGCCTCACTCCAATCCAATCTTGGTGCTGGCCGATCAGGTCCGTTCAGACCGCCAGCAGGAGATTCAAAATCACCAGCGCTGGAGAACCTCATCATTCATGTACCCATCCCCACATCAGTCCGAAACGTCGGCGATCTAAGACCGACTCGTGGAGAGGCGAGCTGGCAGGCAGCAGAGTCGACTGTCGAGTGGAAGATCCCTCCTAAAGACCTCGGTCCCAGTGGCGTTGTCTTGAGATGCACGGTCCAAGGTCCTCTGTCTGACGATGATGCCGACGTCGGCAGCATCAACGGCTTGTCAGCTACGACATATGACTATGATGAGGAGAATGGCGGGGCGCACCAGTCGCCTAAGGAGAAGAACTCGGGCTCGGTAACACCTTTGAATGGGACTGACAGGTCTGGGAAGATCGAGAAGAACAAGGAACTTATGCCAGCGTGTGCTCTACTCAGCTTCAGTGTCAAGGGATGGTTGGCAAGTGGGCTGAAAGTGGAGAGTCTACTGATCGACACGAAGAAGAGTCGCGGACTGGGGCCGGAGGTGAAACCATACAAAGGCGTCAAGTACCTCACTGTTAGTAGGCAGGGCATAGAGCTTAGATGTTGATGACATCAAGTATGCCGAATTGCAACTGCGCTCCAATCTTTCGTTCCTCGTGCCTCTTTGTGGAAGTAAATGGCCCTGAGAGGCTGTGAGACCGGAGAAATTGTGAATTGGCGTGGCATTTGTACAGCTGACTTCAACTCGCCCTTCGGAGTCGGGGATGCCATTTCCCTCTTCAATTGTATCGCCACCGTTCCTCGTCTTTGCATTCGTCCTCGCCTTCAACCATCTACCCTTCTCAGAGCTCCCACTCAACATGCCACCTGCTTGCATCCAAACTTGTCCGGTTTACTGGCCCTCTGCCCGCTGGTCTTCAAGCTTCGCGTAGAACAAATCGCGGCGGCGGACCGATGGGACATGAAAGCCTTCAGAGACATGTTAGTTACTCGATCGAGGGCCAGAGTGCTGGATTCGGCGTGTGCATCGTGGTTTCGAAGCCATCCCTTCGCTCGCGTGCGAAGGCTCAGGCGTATATGCTACGTACCGTACCACCAGCCGTATCCGCAGGCTGTCCCGAGACCTGTGAAGTCTCTGTCAGCATTTCCGCTACACTTTCATCGTCTCCTGACCATGCATAATGCCACTGGCGCTCTGCTTGTCGTCGTGCGCGAGGTTGAAGGCTTACCGAATGCGACTGAGAGATCGAGGACGAGGCCCCTTCGGAGCATCTGCGCGAATGTCAGCGGATGAACCAACGTACTGATGCATCAATGCGACATACTCCAGTGATTGGCTTGACCATGTTTGCGATTGGAAATTGCGTAGTGGTTGTGGAGATATTCTGCGTTGCCGTTGCTTGAGCTTCACAGAGAGATGTCGTCTGCTCGCTTGCTGTTCCGCTTGGCAGGCGCCGTCGGACCAATCCGGGCTGTCAAAGTGGCAGGTGACTTCCACGGTTCTTTACTCAGCACTTCACGAATTCACATCCACCGCCTATTCACTTTCCAGCTCACTCTGCTCTAGCCGCCGCGTCTGCAAAACCTGCCCAGAAATGGAGCGTACAAACTCCCGCGACTTCTCCCAGCTCGTCTCCGACAACGCACATCCGCCTATACATTGACACCAACCTACGCTGCTGCCTACGCGCGCACAGAATACCTGATTTTTTTTTGTCTTCAACAAAGCCCACTCGTAACGCGACACTGAAGCATCCCTTCCTAGCGACTATTAATCGACATGCACGACCTCAGGAAGAAGGCTCTCCTGGAGAGCGGAAAGACCGTGTCGAAGAAGGCGAAAAGCAAGGAGAGCACACCGCCGCTCAGTCGCGGCAATACGCCAATATCGTCGCCGCGTGGCTCTCGAGTCGCAAGTAGAAACGTGTCGGATGACGAGAGCGAATACAGCGACTGGGGCAACAACAGTATTGACGAGCTGATCGCACCGAGCGAATATGAGGAAGATGCAGAGCCGGATGCCTGGATCGGAGGCTTGGAAGAGCGCATAGAGGCGATATGCGACCGGAAACGTAGCTCCACCGAGGGCCGAGAGGAGACGATGCGCGGATTTTGCAGCACCTTGACTCGACACTATGCGCAGGCCGAGATCGAGCCCAAGATCAACGACCTCTTGCCGGCACTCCTCAAAAGTGTCAAATCTGGGCAGAGCGAGCGCGAGATCGAGTTTGCACTCAAAGCTATTGCCCTGGTCCTCATCACGGACCCATCTGAGACCATCTACGACGCTGTTCGTGATGCGTTCAAGAACACGATCAACGATTCGCCCTACTCTGCCGCAAAGATCGCGGCGATACATGCCTTGAGTGTGGCAACATTTTACGGCGGTGCAGCAGAGGAGGAAGTGGGGGAAGTTATGGACCTTTTCTTGGACATTGCTTCTTCGGACGGCGCAGTGATCGAAGAGGCAGACAATGCCCAGGCAGTGATTGCAGCGCTCGAGGAGTGGGGTTTCCTTGCTACGCAGCTCGAAGATGTGGAAGACCAGACGGAGGCTGCGATGGACACATTTGTGGATCAGCTCGATAGCAGCGATGCTAATGTCCAGATTGCTGCTGGTGACAATATCGCATTGCTATTCGAGAAGAGCTACACCGAAGCCGAGTCTGATGACGAGCCAGAGGACATCGACGAGGACGAGGAAGAAAATACCAACTTGCCTCGTATGGTCAAGCGCTACACCGTATATCGCCAGACTCATCAGCTGCAACAGCAACTGGAAGCACTTTCGAAGGTCTCTTCTAAGCGCATCTCGAAGAAGGATCGAAAGAATCTGCACCTGTCGTTCAATGATGTACTCAGCACGGTGGAGAACCCTAAGCGCGGACCGCGCTACAGTACTGCATTGGATCCAGATGGTCGGCAATACGGCTCCCGACTGAGAGTCGCTGTTCCCGGCGGCAAGATGACAATCGACAAGTGGTGGAAGCTACATCGGCTCAACGCGTTGAAGCGGCTGTTGCAAGGCGGATTCATGGCTCATTACGAGTCCAATCGGACGGTCTTTGACAGTCTGCCGGTCATCGTTGAGGACGACTGAACTCCCAATTTTTTTGGTATCGGATTATGTTTGGAGCAGCACTTAGGCAGCCGCGTGCGTCAAGAGAATTTTGTGCCAATCGGCAATGGCTTCGTGTTGCTGGTCGGTTGCAGGTTGGAACGATCTCATATATACAAGGGTCAATTCGAAAATCACCGCCTACTTCCGCATCGTCGCTCCTTCCTGTTGAAAGGTCGGGTATAGTGCTTCAACCATCTCTACCATGTACGCTTCCTTGCAATCATCACCTCAGGCTCATCGATTCACTCTCTGGTGTTGAATCAGCGTCTCGCCTTCGAAACCCTGAAGCCATCACCTTCACCGAAGTGGCAGTCTAGTTCCTGCCATCTCGCTCCCTCGCCATCTGCCAGATGTGCTCGTTGATGAACCAGCGGTCCAGAGTCTTATAGTCAATAGCCGAGGCGCCTTGCACTTTGCCAATGCAGACACCCTTGCCGGCACCGCACAAGCAATCGAAGGAACGGTCAAACTTCCATTCCGTGCTGGGATAGAAGAAAGTCAATGGGTCCCCGGGTTCGACGCCGCGGTCGCGAGCGACTTTGATCTCGCCGGCGAGGCCGTGTTCGAGAGGATGTCCACTCTCGCCGTTGAGGGAGGCGCCGTTAGGTGGGGATGTAGGGTATTTGCCGTCCTTGTCTGGAAAATTCGTGTGAACCTCGACAGAGGGTTGGCAGGAGTGGTTCATGTAGAGCAGAGCGCTGCGTGGGTCGGTATGCGTGGTTGCTGAAGTTTGGATGGTTCTCCATGTTGGCTTGGGTTGAGGCACATGACTTGTCAGGTAGGTGAAGTGAGCTCCGGCTGGCAGCGAGACTTTCGAGACCAAGCAAAGACCAGCTGGGGTGTGTTCGAAAGTGGCCAGGTCTTCGAGTCCGTTGACGGAGAGAGGGAATTCGGATTCGGTTGTGAGAACGACTTTCTCTCCGTTGGAGTGTCCATTGGTGACTGTCATGGTGGGCGTCGGATTGAGGTTGTCTGTATCTGGATTTCAACGTCGAAGGATGAGAAACGGAAAGCATGAGACTTATTGAGCTTAAGAGCTACCCAGGCCGAGGCTTGAACGACTGTTCCGTTGAGCCAGGCTCACGGAGACAAAGTATCAATAAAGTAGTGGTATCGATGCGGGCGGGTATTGTGGTCTTCGGCAATTGCTCAGACCAGCGGAAGGCTTAACATTTGACAGGCTATAAGCCGAGTAACACGTGTGCCTCTTCGATACTTTCTTCACAACTCTCGGAGAAACCCAGGTTTGTTGTCCTGGGCCGGACAATGTCGGCGCTGTTACTGGATTCATTGTGGGACCCTTCCGGAGCGGAGCAATCCAACTCGTCGCTTGTCTGAACCCGGATGATCGCCGTATGCCATCATTCTGCCGTGGGCAGCTGTCTCTCGGCCTTTTGGTGGCCGCATAAAATTTGGAATCTTCGCAATCTCCTCTACATCTGTGTCGGGCTCCACTGGGGGGACTCGGCCACGGTGGTTGCGAAGGATTCGGGGTGAGGTCAAGACAGACCAGTCTCAGACGTACGCAGAAACGACTCAGCGCTACATTTGACATCACTTCTGGATTCGATCAGGTCCTTGTTTCCCTGTTTCCGAAGTGCGAACAGTAATAAATGAAAATTATGCTCAACCGCCTGCCAGGTCAGATGAAACGGCATGCCCAATAGGCGTACAGGTAGTTTAGTGGAAGGTGTCAAAGAGTTGTAGAGTCAAATCGGCAAGACATGGCCGTCCCACTGTCCCGCTGAATTTATTGCCTGGAAAGAGTTGGAAAGAGTGAAGTCGAAGTTTGCATGTGATGGCGAGAATATTTAGCCGAGAATGTTCCGACAGCAACGCATCAATCACCAGACCGCGACCACTTTCGAGATAACTTGCACCTGCGAGCAACAACTCTAATGCGTAGCGATGGGCGGTAAAGGACCCTCTCTCCCCGAGCTTCAACCGCCCTCTCCTATCGACGATGTGCTCAAAGAGCAGCGCAACGAGTTCAACGACTGCCTCCCCTGCCGCTTAATGGGTACGATCCATCCACAACAATCCCACGGAATCCACGAGTACATTGCTGACAATTGTCCCTCTCAGGCTCCGTCGCCTTCACTGGTCTGGGCATCTACACCCTCTGGTCCGGCATGAACCAGCTGAACGAGCGCGAATACGAAATCCTCAAATCGGGCTCGAGGTTTGGGATGAAGAGTCGCAGGGCAAGCATATATGTGCTGAGTGCTACATTGGTCGGAGTGGGAGTTTATCGGTTGAGGAATTGAGCGAATCCATTCGATGAAGATGTGGAGGCTGAAGCCCGACAGAGAGACGATCGCAGATGTAGCTGCAGATGTGGGAGGACTGCAGCTACCGTACGATGCACTGCTCGAAGAGGGATATGCCTGAAGGCAATAGGAGGGAGCGCTACGCTTTGCTCGCGAATTCACGATCCAGCTTTGGCCGGCGCGGTACGCGAAAGAGTGCTGCGAGTGGGAGAGCTACCTAAAGAAGAGATTTCAAACAGGCCTGGTGCTTCCGTCCTGCGGGCGTGCAACACCAGCGAGGCCGCAAAGCAGAATACGCAAGACGCAGAGGTCACGATGAGTAGGAGACTGTACACTACTGTAAGACATACCAAAGCATTGATGGACACGGTTCAATTCTTTTCTTCTTCTATCGCTGCCGAAAGGTTGCTTTGCGGCACGCAGACCCACGTAGATGGCTCCGCGAAACCACTATTCCGAACAAATCTGCGAGAGGCATCCAGGCATGACTCCATGCGGACCTCACTGCGTTCCATGCCGTCCTCATTCGCCCGTTGTTGGCCCCGGAACTCCAACTCATACATTTCGTATACATGCACTCTGAGCAATGCACGACAGCATCGTGCTCACGATCGTACGTCATACGGCCATGAAAAAGGCGACCGCAAAGCGCACGCAGACCACCGAACAATATTCCATCTAACCTTGCATACGCTTGCGCTTTCCGACTTGCGCAGAGAAACCAGTCTTGATGGCGGTGACGGATCGGCGAGATCCACAGGAGTTGCAGGTGACAAAGTAGAGACGGTTTTCTCCCTTGTTGAGTTCGGTATCGGGTGAGCGGCAGGTCTTGCAGGTGACATATTCGACTAAAGGAGGAAGTTAGCAACAATCCGCAGATACTCGCAAGCAAGCACGACGGAACTCACCGATGTATCTTCGCAACACGTTCTCGATCTGCTTCTGCTGGAAGCGACCCTTGATGACCAGTCTGCGATTACCATCCACGGAACCACTTGTTCCCAACTCAGCGAACAAGAACTGCGTGACGTGCTCATCCGTCCGCTTCAGCTTCTTGCAGATGTCGTTGATGTTGGCGAAAATGGTCTTCTTGTTTCCTTCGCGGAGACATTGAGGAGGTGGGATCTTGTAGCTCTTGCCGCCGGAGGAAGCAAGATCGGGATGCGAGTCGTGGAGGAGCGCGAAGAAGCGGTGCAGCAGACTGTCGTAGTTCACTGGCTTGTCCTCGTCGTGCGCCCAGATACCAGTACCTCCATGGATATCCCCTTCTTGGACACCAGTCTCCTCAGCATCATCGCCTTTCTTTGAAGGCTCGTCGGTCTCTGCGCTCTCAGCGGCACCGGCTGCTGCGAGTTGCTGCTCGAAGTCGTCCTCGGGCGCCTTGACCTTTTTCTTCTTCTTCTTCTTGAGTGCTGAGAGGTCAACCTCGCCGTCATCTGCGGCAGCCTCCTCGCCGCCTTCCTCGCCCTCCTCCTTCTTTGGCTTCTTCTTCTTCTTCTTTGCCAGGCCCTCGAACATGGCAGTCATTTCGTCGACCTGCTTGTCCTCGCCGTTCGCGTCATCTTTGCTGTGCGAGGCAGCGGAATCCTTGTCGCCGTCGTGTGCGCCATTCGATTCGGTCACATTGCCGGCAGAGTCAACGACGACTTGGTCCTCCGCGAAGGCCACGGATTTTCGATGTTTCAGTTCCGCCATGATTGCGGTTGGTTGTGGTGCGATGTCGATTTGCGCGGTCTTCTGTGGTGGTGTGCAATGTGATGTTGTAGGTGGTCTGTCTGGTCGCGTGTATGTGGCAAGTTTTATTTGGTGAATGACTGCGGTTCGAGATGACTCAAATTCATCCGCTGACGAAAGACGGGGAATTCGTGGAGTGGGGCCAATCCCCTTCAAAATAGCTCTCCAAATTGAAAGCTCCTTCATTCAATGTTGCACTGAATGACATGAATGTGTCATGTGTTCAGCTCCTTCAGCATGCCGGGCATTCTTGGAAATAAACAATGAAGACTGCGATAGTCGAATGATATGAACATGCGCATGCACTTTCAGACGCCACAAATTGAACGTATCGGCGTGTCTCCGCGAGACACTGTGTCCCACAACTTTTGATCGTATGCGGGTGAACTCAAACGACCGCGTCGTCGATGATCCAACTTCACGAGCTTGGAGCTAGTGACTACGCAACAACACCATCGCACGCCTCTCTGTACCCCTCGGGCCAGCACGAACGTCACTCTCGCTATCATACGGTCATCATGTCCGACCCATCCTCGTCGTACGCGAACATTCCGACTCCCGAAGAGATCGACTCTCTCCCATCTTCATCCGCCGGCTCCACAACCTCGGTATCACCGAGCGAAGAAGAGGCATATTCAGACGCTGAGCGGGAATGGAGAGAAAGCTTGCAACAGCTGGAACTGTTACTCACATTGGTCTTGATCCCGTACGTGGGCAAGTACTTTGGCCGAAAGTGTGCATATTGGGGTATGTTCAGGCATGAGCTTGAAGCTACAGGGAGAAGTACTGACATATGCTGTAGGATGGGGCAAGTTCATGGAGTGGAAATATCCAGTCTCGGTGGAAATCACGAGTTCGAAGGCGTTCAAGGCTGCGGGAATGGTTGAAGCTGCCGCGTCGTTATGAAGGACGACTGAGTTAAAGGAGACTCATTGAATCCTGAAGGAGGTTAAAACTACAGGAAAGGACCGGCTCGGCAGGAAACCGCAGTCTGCTCAGCTACGCGGTATGCGGCCTGGCCATGGACAAGTCACGGCACCACCAAAGGTACATTTTGAGTTAGCTGTCGACCTGCAACAACAGCTATTGGGCTCATTTTGTTGAAAATCTGGCCGTTCCTACAAACTAGCGGTCCGGCGTTCGACAAGTCGTGTTGCGATCAGGATCAATTCACGATAAGGACACTGCGCACCGTTCGCGGTGGCTCATCACGACCAGAGCTCACAACAAGACGCGACTGGCGAAGTCGAACGGAAGACACCGCAACACCATATCTTGGAGCGCATAGAGACCAGCATTCGGCTCTATGACCGCTGGATCAGCTCGGAGACACAGCTTCCATCTTCAAAAGAAGGACACGACGTGATGGATCGCGGGAGTAGCAATCGAATACCTGTTCGCTAAAACGCCATCCAATTGCAATTTCACTCTACGGAGCACTTGGGGCACGCCACAACTCCACAAAGTCAGCGCACGATCCATGTTCAGACAACGGTATGTGCAGCCATGAACTGCGCAAACTGCTGCGGGTTCCTTGTCTGCATGAACACCGTTCCCGGACCTGCGTATCTTGTCAGCTTTCCAGAGCTTCGTGCGATCGACGATGATATACTTGCCAGTGAACTTGCACACTAGGCCTTCGCCGGCACTGAAATTGCTGATGATCCCTCCGCTCGCGACTCGCTCCAGGACGTAATCGCAGTTCCACGCCACGAGATGCCCATTGTCAATGATGTACTTCTCACCATCCCGTAGCTACGAAGTCAGTCAGCAAAAGCTACCACACCACTCCTCATCCACACGAGACTCACATCCTTCCGTATAATCGCACCCATACTCTGGATCCAACAAATGCCCACCCCACCAATCTTATAAATGAAGAAACCCTCTCCAGAAAACATGGCCTTGCTAAAATTCTGCGAAACATACGTCTTCGTCACGCCCTGCGTACTCGCCAGAAACGCATCCTTGCCCACATTCCACTGCTCTTTGCCCGACAATCTCAAATTCGTGATATCGCCCAGCGCGAACGGCGCGAGCAACAACTCTCCCGGTCCAGTGAACGTACTATGCGACATCTCACCTCTTGCGAGCAGCTTCTTCATACTGAACTTGAAGTTGCCCTTCAGCGTGATGGTGGGTGACATGGCGATCATGGCCCCTGGCTTGACTTCCATTGGACATCCCATCGCAAGCTGGATCGTGACGATCGTGTTCGTGTCGCGGTGGGAGATGCGGTAAGAGCCGCCGTTGAAGGTGCCTACGTCGTCGGACGTGGCTTGTGCGCCGACGAAGTGACCGGGTGCTGGGGCGCCGCCGGGCACAGAGGATTGTCGACTGATTGATTGGCGATTGCTTTGGGCGACTGGCTCTTGTTGCTTCTCGTCGTGGTAAGACTGGGAAGATGGTGGGCCGGGATAGTACGGCATCGCGGTGCCTGTCTGGGCTGGTGGAGGAGTGGGTGCGATATCTTGTGTGGAAACCGGAGAGACGGCCGGAGGTGGTGCAAAGGATGGTGGAGGTGCGAAGTGAGGCTGTGCATGCTCTTGCTGTTGTTGAGGAGGCGGGTAGAAGTTTTGCTGCTCGCCCATTGGAGGTGGTCGGAATTGCTGTTGGTCTGAAGGGTCATTGTCAAACGTGTCTTCCAGCTATGCTCCGGTTTTCCTTTACGGACCTTGACTTTCTTGACTGGGTGGTGGAGCTATGAGCTGTAAGCTGTGGTGCTTTCAATTTTCCAAAAACATATGCTCACGAGGAAAGTATTGCCCTTGAATCGAAGCCATGCTGGCGATATGCTTGTGCGTCGTACGCCTTGCACCACAGTTCTATACAACTCTTCCGAACTCTTCCGATCTTACTCTTTTGGTCTTCCGCCGAGATGGTTCTTTCCGCGGGTTCACGAGATCCGAAATCAAGAAGCTCGTGGTAGTCGTTCGCTGAGTCTCGGCTCTGGTCTCTCAAGCTGCTGCTTAAAATGGTTCGGGCGCGAGAAATCGCAATGACGGATAGTGGAAAAGTGAGAGAAGGAACGACAGCTGAATCGCAAGGCAGAAATAACATGAACCAACCTCTTAGCTCACTAAGCTGACCATGCGAGCAACATTGTGCTGCTGTAGCTCCTTGTCGCTGCTATTGGTTGCATGCAGGGCGCTTAGCTCGAGTGCAGGCGCTTAGAAGTGCTGTCCTCGCGTTTCATGGCCGCAGCGGAATAGCTGACGCTGCCGATGAATAGCAACCGCTGAAGGCCAATGTGTGCTGTCCATAGCATGTTGACACGTCGGTGGAAAGTGTGGAAGGTGCGTCGTGTCAAAGTTGGGTAATGGGAAACGGGCCCGAAAATGCTCGACTTCAGGGTCTCTATATATATTGGCGCTAGCAACCTTTTCAATCGAGCCTTCCACCTTTCGCTATCAGTGTTGATCGACTTGATGCATAGTGCACCACGACGTCGGTGTATCTTTCCTCCCGACGCCCGTTGTGATCATGGGGCAAAGCGGCGTGAAGTCTTCGGTCATCATCCACGTGTCCAAAGTGAGAGAGAGCATGCAACCGAGCGTCGTCAAGTCACCAATCATGCGACGATCGTCAACCATGGTCAAGGGCTTCATGCAGAGCGGCGTTGATGTTCTCATCATCCCACATCTCGCAGCGGCAACAAGGAGCTCAAAGCAGGACGTATCGGTGTCTTGTCTCGGCATAAATCCGGCGAGCGGAAGGAACGAACATGTGGAAGACCTCCAGTACTGTTCCGCGATCCCAGTGCTCAGTCGAGACGTCTTCGCACACCCTATACGCCGTGCTGAATGACAGAAAAATACCAACGTACGGTGAGGTGATGGAGGCGGAGACCAAACAGACAACTCGAGGATTCCGTCCGACGAGGACGACGGAGATCGTGGACATGATGCAGCTTCACCCCTTCAAAAAGTCCCACCCATGAATCCCATTCGCCAAAGCCATCGCCACAACACCCCTTCCCCATTGCCTGCCCGTCCACTTGTCCGGCCTCAGGACATCAAACCCGTCAGCACTCTCCGCGTAAAGCATCGCTGCTAGGACCAGTCCCGCTCTGACCAACAAATCGAACCCTTTCAGCAACGCAGGGATCCCAAACGTCAAGCGTTCCGCCGCGAAGAGTTTCGTCGCGATGCGTGTATAGGGCTCGCTAGCATGGGAGTGAAGCTGAACGTAGCGATCGAGCTCGGAGAGTGGGAAGGAACGGATGTCGAGGATTGTGTAGTCGCCTTCCGAACTGGAGATTTCAGTAGCAGGATAGGCGGCCGCGGCAGGTGGACAGCGGAGACGCTTCAGTAGGCTCCAGCGGAGGGTGTCGAGATGGGAGAGGGGTCTGAGGTGTTGCCGCGTGTGTTTGTCCACGGCGAGAATAGAGTCGAGAAGGATGGGGAGGGCGTGCGTGCCGTCTAAGAGGAGCGTTCGATTCTTTTCGTCGGTGGCGAGACATTCCCTGTCGAAAGCTTCTTTGGCATGGGCATAGTGGATGAAGCGGGAGTAGAAAGCTGGAGAGAGAACTTTGAGGGTCAATGTGTGGATATGAGCCTCTTCGTAGGTGAAGCCAGGGGAGTAGAGAACAAACTCCTTGTTCTCGTTGTGGGCCGGCTCATAGATAACTCGTAGTGGCCTGTTGGAGTGTTCGACGACGTGGGTGAGGAACGTGCGGAAGAAGTCTTCCAGGGCCCTCTCGTCGGTGGTGTAAGCGCGACCGATGCTGGATGCTGCTGTCTCGGGTCTATACCAGACGTGCAATTTGCGCTTGAAGAAAAGCTTCTGTGCCTCCCATACGATGCGCGGAAATGTCGCCAGCCCGACCCACCACCAAGCGGCAATGAACTTGGTCAGTTCAAAAGAGGAGATCTTGGTGGGTTCCTTAGGTGTGCCTTCGGAGAACACTCGAGCCACGATCTTCGCCTCGTCCTTCGACGATCGCAATACAATCGTGTTGTCAATCTTGACTTGGCCAGTCTCCTGAAATGCCGCCAGCGGATCGACAGCCTTCAACGAATACGATCCTTTCCGGCTGTTGAATGGCGAAACGTGAAAGTCCTTGTTCCATGTATCCGAAAATACCATCGTCTTCGGCGCATCATTCCCTTCCTCTTGCTTTTCAGCCTTCGCACCCTCCGACTTGAGCAAATACATCCTCCTCTCATCAAATGTATTGTTCACCTCCAACACCATGTACTTCAACCTCGCGTCCGAATCATAGAGATACCAGAAGCTCACCGGGTTGAAACTGTATCGCAAGAATCTCGGCGCCGTAACGAGATACGCAAACGCGTAGTCCCGATCCGTCACGCCTTGGGAGTGCAAGTACCGCTTCAACTTCTCCGCCAAACCATGTTGCGTCGTTGATCGATTCAGAAAGTCCTCCGACCGGACATCAAACCACGCCGGCCTTGCACTGTCCACGGATAAGACACTGCCTCCTCCCACTCGTCCCTGCAAACCTACTGGAATGCCACTGGAATGCCGACAAACAAGTACGAGTACGAAAACGCATGTTTTTTCGGGAATATCCTCGCATGATTCGTGCGACTGGGGATCAGCAGCGATGGGAGCAAGGACTCCTCAATCCTGCGATCCATAGATCTCCCATCGTTACGCTTTTCACGATCGGACAGCTCATTCCCTCGGTGAACGATGAGGCCCGCGAGAAGTCCACATCCTGCCAACAAGGCGGTAAGTTGGAGGGAAATGTGCAGAGTATGACTGCTTAGATCGACTCGTCGAAGATCCGTAAAGGGCGTCCAGGCTGCGGTGTAGAATGTGAAGATGGCGTGAAGGATCAGGATGAGAAGCAAGTCGCTGGTCCAAGTTGTATTTTCTGTGAGAACTGCTCGGATGAGCCAGAGGGGTTGAAAGAGCAAAGTGCGGGCGGCGAAGGTTTTGGAGGGTTCGGTGAAGATGGACCAGAAGAGGGTACAGGCCGCCCAGAGGACTATTGCAATTCGGGTCTTGGATGCATGTTGATTGTGGCTTGACGTCCGTGAGGAGAAATCGGTGGTTCTCGGGCCCATGGATGGCGGTAAGAGCCTTTCTTCCCTCTACAATTGGCACCTGCGATCAAAGATGTCAAGAACGATGAAGCCGCAGGATAGAACAGAAGTTGTTGAAGGTCGGAGAGGCATTGTTGTTGCTCTCGCGATGGATCGATCTAGCATATGTTGGACTAATTGCTTGGTCCGAGAGTGATGTCGTATTCGGGCGTCGAAGTCCGGCAGCCGATGGCTCGATGCAAGCCTCAGGCCGTCACAATAAAGTACAGACAGCCAACTGAAAGACAACAGTAGCAGTGTGATGTGACATGGATATGTTCATGAGATCAAGCCGTAATACACCTTGCGCTCCATCCCAGCAAGGCGCCCGTAACTGAGATATATTCCCAATCCTCACAACCAGCAGCTGTAGCGTACACAATCTCCCTCACAACCCTTCCCTAGGCCCTGCTGTCGTTCTCCTTCGTGTCCTCCCCAACACCCTTCCCCTCGTCAGCATCACCCAATGAGACATCACTATCCGCATCCTTAACCTCCTCGTTCTCTCTCGTCTCCGCTTTCAACTCTTCCACGACCTCCTTCAACTCATCAGCCTGCCTCTCAACCTCCACAGTCTGCTCTGAACCCTCAACCGCCGCAGCACCACCTTCCACACCTTCCATATCCTCCCCTTTCGCCTCAGTATCTGCCTCGCCCCTCGCGCCCGACACGACCGCCGCCGGCTGTGGTGACTTACTCCTCCCTCTTCCTACCGCAGCTTCCATATCCAACACCGCACTCCGGCCAGCTTCGACATTCTGCCTTTGGGGACCCATGTCCTCCATTCCAATCATATCCGGACCTCGAGCATGAGGTTGTTCCTCATCCATGCCCACGTCCATCGGGACCGGAACTCCAGTCGCGGTTGACGCAACGACGTTGCTAGACGCGGCTACTGATACTTGCTCCCTGCCTACAGCTGCCGCACCACCTGCGATCATCGTTCTGCGTGGACCCATCGATAAACCAGGCGGGTTGACGGGTATGAGTCCTGCTTCTTGCTCTTGCCGTAGTAGTTCGCCTTGCGTCACGCCACCTTGTTCGCGGAGTTGAGCCTCTGTTGAGGAGGCGGAAGAACTGCTTGCGTCGCTTTGCTCGGAGAGTGTTGGTGATGCAATGGGGGAGGAGGATGCGTATGTGGAAGAAGGGGCGTTGCTGGATGTGGTAGCGGATGATACGCCGTTGACGGTGACAGAGACTGTTTCGATGTGACCTGCACCGTTTGGCCCTTCGATGGTCTCGGTGCTTTCGCTGTGCAGTTCGCCGTCGGAGGTGAGGTTGGGGTTGGACGACGGTACGAGAACGTTGCCATTATTTCGCAGCCACGAGATGGGTGTCAGAAGTGCGCCGCCTAAACTCTCGTCGCTGCCCAATCCTTCTCTTTCACTAATGCCGTTCGTTGAGGTGACTGCGCCATTGGTGAGGAAGCTGGCGGTGGTAGGAGATTGAGTGGTTGCAAGTGGGAAGTTCGACAGCGCTGAACTGACTGAGACGATTCGATCGAGTGCGCGGAGGTATGCCGGGAGGTAGCGATAATGCGCTTTGGGTCGTAGCACCAGTTCTGCTAACCGCTGAATTGTGTATGGCGGGCTTTCGGGGAAGTCGTGTTCGAGTACTCGTCTTGACATCTGATATAGACTCAGGAGATCCGGCGGAAGGGTACCAGGCGGCGCATCGACAGTGCCGCTCTCGCCGACTTGTAGGTCCCCAGTCTGCTGTGTTTGACCGGTGCTATGAGGTGGTTGTGTCGGCACGGAAGGCGGCCTTCCTGCCGCAATATCTGTCGGCGCATCATTTTCTTTCGTACTGCTTTGGCTGTCGGGAGGTCTCTCATTCTCGGCGTCGGGGAGGTCTTGCTCGGTGGTGTCTGTGTCGCTTTTTGGAAGCGGTGAAGGAGTTGAGGCGACGACTTGCGGGTCGATGGTCGGCGGTTGTGATGTTGGGTGAGGAAGAGAAGGGATCGGAAATTCATTGTACACGATCTGGCGGTATTGTCAGCCTGGAGTTCGATGGTCGAGTGAGGCCATGTGCCATACATCGTGAAGGCGCTGGAGCAAGCTCTCCAGAACGCGAGGCCATTCGGCGCTATTGATCGTCAGTCGATGATGTCGCGGAGCATGTTTGATGGCGCATACATGTCTAGTGAACCATCGCGCGCTGCACTCTCTAGCAATTGCTCACTTGATTGCATGTTGTTGAATGAGGTATGGAGGTTGTCGCAAAGAAAGATCTGTTGATGATCGAAAGTTGAAAGAAGTCCGCAGACGCGATGCACGAGCATCGGCTTGGCGAGGCTGCATCACAAGCTACATGTGATCGAGACAGACGAATGGCCTGAGAGCGCACATTCGTGCTCGGAGGACTTGTCACGGCCATCACGAACGAAGAGATCGGGGTGTCACCCCCAGTGGTCACAGCAATTTTGTGAATGTCAGGACAGGACGGAAACATTGATGAGGTGAAGCGCGCGGTGACCCCTCACTGAAGAGGGGTCGAGAGTGCATGCATATCCGACGCTTGAACTACAGACCACGGAATACAAAAAAGCTAGGGGGCCAATCCACCTCTTCTCCCTACATATCCACGACCGTTGCATTCCGCCCAAGACGCCATAGCTGTTCCCAATCCCACGCTTCACCATAAGATATGCAATACGGTCCTGTTCCAGACTTCCCAATCAAAGACAAAATCGCGGCTATAACCGGAGGCGGATCTGGTATCGGTGTCGCCCTCGCTCGACTTTGCCATGAGCGCGGAGCTCGCGTGCTCATTGGCGATCTGAAGCTCGTGGCTGATGCAGAACAATACCTCGCTCAAGTACAACATGGGGCGATCGCTTTTCAGCACTGCGATGTGACATCTTGGAAGTCCCTCCACGATTTGATCTCCGCCAGTGTGAGCAACTTCGGCGATGTGCCGGACGTCTATGTCCCGTCCGCGGGGGTGTTCGAGCCTCCATGGAGTAACTTTTGGGATGATACTGAGGATGAGGCATACAAAATGATGCAGATCAATGTCTGCCATCCGATCAAAGTACGGTATCGTCGTGGAAGGACATGGCGGATTGTCATGGTGGCCGGAGGTGCATGCTGATTATCTCGCCAGTTCACACGCTCGGCGATGCGCGCTCTTGCAGGCGCGGAGAAGCAGGGCGTTGTCTACCTCATTGCATCGTCCGCTGGTATCCGCGGCAACTATCTTGCCAGCCTGTATGCATCCTCAAAACATGCCATTGTCGGTTTCGCAAAGTCCATCGGCCAGGCGGATGTGGAGGAAGGAGTGAAGGTCGTATGCATTCTTCCGGGAATGGTGCAATCTCCGCTGTGGGAGGACCGAGAGGACGATATGACGACCAGGACGCAATACAGTGAACGACTGAAGACTGCGCTTCAGCCCGCAGATGTCGCTGATGTGATTTTGAGAATGATCCAGAGCACTGATTATGACGGCGGGACGTGTGTGCTGAAGACCATGTTCGAGGAGCGAGTTGTCGAGGAGGGCTTCATCAAGTCGACGGGCAAATACGATCCATCACCCCGCCCGGAACCTGATATTGGCCGAATCAAAGCTGTGCTGCAGGAAGAAAGAGGCAAAAACTGGGTATAGGGAGTCGAGACCAAGCCATCGGAGTCAGGACCGACCTTGGGGCGAGGAAGCAATCAAGTCATGTGGCAGTCCTCATGTCGTCGGTCGTTTTCTCGCATCGTCGTTCACAGGGACACCCAGCGCGTTCAAGATAACCATGAATTCAGTTGCCTTGCCTCCCGTCATTCGCTTCACCCTTCGTCTCAAGTCTGCCGATACCTTGGAGTTTGGCTGAGTTCCGCTGTACTGCCAGTTCGCCTGAGGACGATGCGGGTCCGCGCGCATCGCTAGCCACCTCCGTAAACTGAGCTGACAGCTCTGTGGTTGATTTGACGTATGGAATCGTATGCTGAGGTTTTTGTTCCTCTTGAGCTTGAATTCCTCATGCGGCGGAACTCTGGCCAGCCACTGCAGGAGTCCATCGAAGTTGAAATCCGTGATCGCGCATCGAATGGGACACAGCGCCTGAATCATGGGCAGCACCTCGTTGCGCACTTGACGGCTGGTGCGAGCCAGAGCGTGTGGGATTTTTCGCTCTTCTGCGGTGTTGGGTGGCAAGATGTGGATTACGACGCCTTCCAGTGCCAATTTGTAGATTTCCACTCGCATCTCGGCGGGCAAGTCAAAGAAGGTGACTCTTGGTTGTTGAACGGGCTGCGCCTTGGGAGGCGCCGGAGCGATCGTGCGAGGTGCGATTGCCATCTTGGCCTGGTGAGAGTGCTGTTGTACCATCTCCAAGGTGGAGTTCGAGCGAAAAGTGTTGTGAACAGAAATGCAAGCAAGCTGAGGATCGGTCAGGAGGACCTTTGAATGTGGTACGCGAGCGCCACCAGAAGCGCCGCCAAGTAAGAGGTTCAACGCCGGAGAACAGTCGGAGCGCAGTAGTGAAATGATGGTGTACCGTCACGACTCACTTTATTATCCAGTCAACAGTAATCCGGTGCTCGCCCGTGAGTCGTGACACCGCTTGGCCCGGGCAATCTGTGGCGTCGGAGTGTTGAAAGTTGGCCAGTGTCAGCAGAGCATGCTTGTGGACAAGGAGGGATATGGTTCTTGACAGCAGCGTCGAAATGTGATTGCCGCAGCGAAGAGTCGAAAGTCTGGAGCGCGCGGCAAAAAGAATAGGGTAGAGCGGAAGTGGAAGGGAGAAAAGAGGGAAGCGAGAGAGGCCATCAAACTCACAAAGATGCTTCGAGCCTCGAGGGAAGTGAAGTGATGCGCGTTCATCTCAGCACGCTATCAACATTTCCTTTTCCTTGGCCGATCTGGATAAATATAACCCCTTCTTCTACTGTAACACCAATGACCACGGCATTGTCGAGCATTGTATTGCCGCGCAGCCAACGAGGGAGACGTCGATCATATCTCACGGATCTTCATGTGTAGCAGTCTCCAAGGGCCCAGACCGATGAGACGGTCCACAAATTGGCAAGCATTGTGAATGAGACTGGCATTAATAAAACGAACAGGTGAGCAAGACGCAATTGAAAAGAACCCTGGCGACCCTCCCCGCTGCTTGCCACTTCACATGAAGACTGGCTCTCCGGTTGGCACCATGTCACCACACCGGAATCACTTCCTCCGTGCATCCCACCTATCCAAAGCCAACTCATACAGCTCCTTCATGGGCTTGGAGTCCTCCTCATACTTGGCCATCTTCCCATCTCGAGTCGCATCGATGTGAGCCGACGTGCCAGCCTCCTTGGTCAACAGCCTCTGTCTACCCCACTGCAACAATACCAAACTCTTGCAGATGGTCTTGGATCGGATGCCCTCGTGGCCCGTCAACGGCCCATCTCCGACTCGCTCACGAGCTCTTCTGACATCCGCCGGCATGCGGCCATCACCTTCCTTGTCCTGCTTTAGTTCCTCTATTGCCAGCTGCCCTCCGCCCTGCCGGTACGCCACAATGCCATGGAAGCACACCACACGAACAATGGCCTCGCTCTGGTGTTCCATTCCCTTCCTCAGAATCGGACGAACAATGCCGTTGACGGTCTCCCTCTTGTACGGACTGGACCTGATCATCTCGACGAGATTGAGACATTCCATCCGGCTGGGCTCGTACTCCTCATCTTTGAACACCGGTGGCCAGTAATAGATGACATTCGGGGACGAACGCATCGCACGACTTAGCTTTCCCGCTGTCCTGACGATATCCTCTACTCGCTGGAAGAGCAACTGCTCCAACGGATCAGTGCGTTTGACGGTCCAGAAAGGGCTCAGCATCTTGGTCAGTTGAAGCGCGACCTTGTCGACTGCGAACCGGTAAATGTTGTCTTTGGACGTAGACTTGTGGAAATGTCTGATGGCCTCGGCTCTCTCCTGGGCACGAACGAATCCTACGATCAGCGTCAGTATGAGTACCGTACACTTCCTGATCCATGCTTCGAACGCAGAACCCATCTCGACTAACCGTCCTGCTCTGTTCCGTTCTCCTCCAATGTTTCCAACATCTTCCTATCCTCGTCGTTTCCACCGAACCACAAATCGCCAAAGACATTCTCCTTGATCGCCATTCCCAGAATACCCACCACAAACGATCGCCTCGACTCCTTGTCCGTCAGCAATATTTCCCAACCCTTCTCGCCCTGCAGACCACCCAATCCAAGACAACCCAAATAGCGGACCAGCTGGCGATTATTCTCCTGGAGGATGTGATCCAGGAAAGCTTCTTTCCGTGTCTCAATGCCGGGAATCGAGTTGGCGAAGTCGACGATGTCGCCAATCAGGGAGGTCATGAGCTGGCAAACCTGAAGATCTTGGCCAGCGTCATTGGGTCCGGGTGTCGCGAAAAGGCTAAACGAGGCGTTCGCCGGGAAGTCCGTGGTGGGAGAAATCTTTCCGTCGCGGACCATTCTGCGGGCGCTGGCTTTCTGGAGTTCGGGCTGGACTTGGTCCAAGGTGATGTTCGTGGTGTATTCAAAGGCCTGGTCATCGAATCTGGGCGCGGTGCTGGCTTCCTCGCGGTGACCGTGGCCGTGACGAGGAGCTTCGCTGGTGGCGCGACTGCCCGTCGGACCTTGAATGAGAGCAGGGTGGAAGGTGACGTTCTTCCCGTGGCTCGGAGATGGCGAGCGGTGGGAGTGACTGCCGCGTGGACCTCGTCGACTGCCTGGAGCCTCGGGCGTGACTTGGGGACCGTCGTTGGGTGGTGGGGAGCGGTATGGAGACTGCCCGCGGGGGACGTTCCGTTTGCGGCCTGGAGCTTTTGCCATGGTGAGTGGAGTGAATGTGATTGTGTGAGCTGACAGATTGTGTAGTGGGAAGAGGGAAGTGCGAGATGGGAAAGAACAGAAGAGCACGCCGATGTTTGTTACGGACAGACCACTCCTTGCATGCCATCATTGTTGTAGTTTGCATTCCAGCAAGCCACATTTCCTCCTCGGCAACGACCACATCACATGCTGGAAGGCAAGCAATGAACCATGCATCATCGTTACTTCGTACATCCAGATATGTACACCTCAATTTCTTCGTCTGCTCTTCAACCCATCATCTCCACCTCCCTCCCTTCCGACCAGCCCTCGACCCATCCCGCCCACGTTCCCGCACTGACCCTTCTCTCCGGCTCCTTCTTCAACGCAAACCGACAACAATCCACCAAATCCTGCACAGCATCCAGCCTCTTTTTATAAACCGGCTCCATTTTCGCGAACCCGATCGCATCCCCCGACTTGACCGCCTCCCTCAACATGAAATTATTCCCTCCACACGCCGCCGTCCACGGACTCCCACCACACAACACCACCAACAACGTCAATCCCAACGACCACACATCCGACGCGAACGTTGGCGTCGCCCTCGGCCTCATCTGCTCGGGCGCCATGTAATCCCACGTACCACCCGCATACTTCCCCGCCTCGCCTTCACCTTCACCCGCCAAGAACGCAGCCGAGAAATCAATATACCTCGCCCTCACCACTGGCCTGCCATCCGTCGCATGCTCCGAGATATCCAGCAGCACATTCCCCGCCTTGACATCCGCGTGCACCACACCATTCGCGTGCAAGAATTCCAAGCCGCCGATGAGATCGACCGCCAATCCGGGAAAGAGGGAGATGATCTCCAAATGTCGCGCGACTTCGGTCATTTGTTTGAGGCGACTGTTGAGGGACTCTAGACTTCCGCCGAACAGGGCTTCGAAGACGAGGGAGGAGGTCCGTGGGTCGAAGCCGTGGAATGTGACGATGTGGTCGGATGCGAGGGAGCGGCGTTGCAGGTGCGTGAGGATTTTGGCTTCGTTGTGGAAGACGATGGGGGAATCTGGACGGGTTGGAGTCTTGACGGCGAAGAGGGTGGCAGTCGTTTGTTGGGTGCGGCGGAGGTTGGTGGACGAAGGGAGGAAGGGTATTGAGCGGGGCCGTCGGGATGGAGGTGACGGGGAGGGGGTGGGAGGGCAAGTTCCGCGTTTCTGTTCGGCGAGGTAGACGGTTGACCAGAGGCCTTCGCCGAGGACTTTGGCCCGGGAGAGTTCATAGTCGATATGGGCGAAGTCGTAGAGTTGGATTTCTGGGGTGGGGACTTCGAGGGAGTTCCGGGCGCTGGGGAGGCTGGTTTCAGGTGTGGCAGGGTAGTTGTATGTTGGAGAGCTCGCGACGGAGTCGAGAGAGTTTCGTGGACTGTCGAAGATATCGCTGGGTGAGGAGGATTGGTATGATCCGTGTAGACGGCGAGAAGTCTGGTCACTGGGTGTGATGGGTGAGGAAGTGAATGAGTTGTTGCGAGCATGACATCGTCCTTGTCGCTGGTCGGCGGGAGAAGTCGGTGGAGTGCTTTGACTGAACGTTCGAAGGCGTAGAGGGAGTGGTCTACTTCGCGGTTGATGTTGTGAAGTATTTATCGTGTTGTCCTGGGTCGTAGGGACCACGATCTGAGGTAGCCACGTCGAGTTCGCCATGATGGTGATGATGTTCGATTCTATCAGTCCAGAAGTCCAAAACGCGTCGATAGAGATTACTGTGTTGACGGCCGAAATCCGAACAGAAGGAATGATAGTCTTTCTAGAGACCCGCAAGCAAAGTGTGGGACGGGCAATCTTAACGTCGCAGCGAGGCCATGCCGCGATACTGCCACGCGACGCCTGGAACCGAGATAGGAACGTCGCTGGCTAGGATTGACCAGGTAGGAACACGGGAGTGATCCGTAGGTGCCGATGCTCTAGTGATTAATAACGAGTGTACAGTGTTATATCGATCACACATCAGAAGAAAGTCGCAGGAGGAAAACGCGATTTCTTTTACCTTTCTTCACACCTCACTCCGTGTCACACTTTCTCGATCTAGCCTCACATCGCTCCCAGGTTCTTACGCCCTCCCAAACCGTTACACGTGCGCCAATCCGGACTTCTACCACTTCTCAAGTCCGTTGTTTGACTCGTTTCCAGTGGTATGCCGCCGGTGCCGACCGCTGTAGAACTAATAACGATCTATCATTTCAGTTCGACATCTTCCGAGTTCATTCACATGCCACGAGTTCACAACTACATGTGCAGTGCATGGTTGCAGCCTGCAATGTAAGATGAGCGAGGCGGAGGAAGGTTCAGCAGGTTCAGCAGAAAGTAGAGGCCGCAGTTCATCCAGGTGACCCAGCAACGTGCCGGACCCATTGGCTCCCATAGAATAAAGCTAATCCCCAGACACTCCTCCACAGCTTTCGAACGATGGATCCCTTGTCTTACCTGAGGCCTGATCGCGAAAGAGGTGACAAGTCAGTAGTTACATCGTTACTCGGACTTGTTCCTCCGTCTGACGGCAGGCGGCGTTGATAGCCGAGCATGCAATCGAAAGTTCGAATCCGGTAGATCCATACGCTTCGCTTATTATTAGAATAGCACAACTTTCAGGTCGCCGCTATCGAAAACGGGGCGGCACGACGAAGCCGACGAAGTGGAAGCTTGGTTAACGTGAGACAAATGCCTCGCTAGATGCAATCTGGTTTGCATTTCATCACACTCTTGCCATGGACAACATTCCGTCAGACGACCGAGGCCTCTCATGTCGACGGCGCAAAGAGACCCTCGTCTCTCCGGAATAAACTTCAGCTGCATTCGTTGCCGTGAACGACTTACCGTTGAAACAGCTTGAATTGCAAGGTCCTAGTCTCGACTTGAGACATCTCGAGGAGACGTCTTCTATAATGATTGCACAGCAGCAGCGCACTGAACGATCCTGATGCTTGGATATAACCACCAGGGCGTAATGACCCTTGACTCTCCACATGTTCATGTTGGCCATCGTGAGTCGACTGCTCTGCGAAGGGGCTTGCAGACCTACCGTGCCTCTCTGATCCCGTCCGCACTTCACCACACGAGAGTACTGTAGGAGCATGCCAGCCCCATTCGAGGATTAACAAGATCACTCTCTGCTCCACCTCGTCCTGCTTGACGCTTCTGACAGTCGCATCTCTCTAGAGTATGTGCTAGCGATGCCTCGTGCCTGTCGTTCCCTCGCGTCGGATGGCCTCGACTGTCTGAGCCTGCGGTCAGTCCTGCGACTGTGTTCGAAGATCGCGCGGACATGTGGACCGATGGTGGGCCTCAGATCGGTTCAGATTGCTGGGGACGACGAGGGAGGACTACTGGCGTGGAAGACGGCCGTCAAGATTGTGCTTGCAGCTTCGATGGGTCCATGGAATTGAGAAGTGGCGGACGAATGATCTAGTGTCTGTCAAATGTCAAAGAGCAGATGAAAACGATAGAAGTGTTGTGTGCCAAAGGACGAGGTGAAGCTGGAAAGTGGACTGCATTGCTTGACTGAACTTTTGTGGGTCCTACTACGCGCTTCGGAAGTCACGTCCCACCTCGACGCGTGCAATTCTCGCGTAAAGTGGCTGGGATCTTCTCCTCCAATGTTGACTTTGTTTCCTCCATCTCTTCTTTGATCCGACATCTTACTCTTAGCCTTTGCGTCGCATTCATCACTCGGCTATTGAAATACCAGATATCATACCTTCGACATAATACCACCACAATGGCCGTCTCACGCAAACGAAAAGCCGCGGTGGTCGAGGACTCGACTCGACCCACGCCCGCAACGAGAACACAGAAAAGCTTACATGCCTTTGGAACCATGGGAAAGGCACACCAGAAAGAGACGGATGGAAAGAAGAGGAAGACGGTTCATCAACGCGAACAGACTCCGCCGCCAGCATCCGTCATTACTGCGAGCAAGGCCAACAGCAAGAGGAAGCGTGCGGCAGAACTGAGCGATGTCGAGGAAGATATCGCAGTCTTTCCACAAGGCACTGCTGCGAAGAAACAGCAACGATCAAAGGTCATGTCTACTCCGCGCAGCAAGCGTGTCAAGAATGTTCTGCCATCGCCAGCAGAGACACCTACTCGAGGCGCTGCTGCACTCTTCGACAGACTGATCATCGATGCAAACTCGAAGGCCATTCCGCTGGACTTGGGCGGCGAGCTACATGCGCCATCTACACCACCACTCAGTCCCGTCCGCGAGGGAGACGACATGCACTTGAGCATCCTGACTGAGCTCGCGGACCTACGACATCTTTACTCTTCCTTCCTCGCTGCCATCTCGATGCACTACTCCCATAACGGCATTTCCGCGCCTGTAGACGTCGACTCTCTCCTTGACATCATCACGAAACACTACAAGAAGCGCAGTGTCAAAGTCGAAGATCTTCAACGCATCCTCGCTCTGTCATCAAGGCTAGACGACACATTCACCCTGGAGAACTACGGACGAGGTGGCATCCGACTCACTCGCTCCGAACCACGAGGCCGCACTGCACAACGCGCAACGAGCTTTGTCGACGAAGAGAAGCTCAAGCAAAGATTTGGAGACGCTCTGCGCAAGTCCTGGCAAAGCTGGGAAGCCTGCACGGCGAAAGAGAACCGCACTCCAGCAGCATTTCTAGCCCACCTCCCAATCCATCCTGTATTGATCAACGCTTCTGTCGAGAAAGCGGCTCCCGTCTTCGCCCGCGGGCAGCAACGTCTAGCAGACCTCAAAGCCAGCCAAGCCGCCGCACAGAAACCATCGATCCTCACTAGACCCACGATCGATGCCGACACACCTCCTCCACGCTCCCTCCAAGCCGCTCAGAACCGAGGCACCGCCCTCCTCGACCGTATCCTGGCCAAACAAACTCTCGCCTCGACACTCCCTGCGGGTCCCACCAAATCCCAACTTGAACGCAAATCCGCGCTTCATCGCATCGAAGAAGTCACCCGCATCCTCTCCATGCTGGCGGGTGTCAAGCAGCGATGTAGTCTGAGCATGCAAGTCGTGGTCCAGCAATTGCAGCAGAGTCTGCGGAATCCGATTAGTCGCGAGGAGGTGGAGAGGTGTCTGGACTTGATGAGTGAGGAAGTGGTGCCGAGCTTTGTCAAGGTTGTGAGGAGCGGAGAGGTGAAAGGTGTGATGATTACGAAGGCCGGGATTGTGGGACTGCAGGAGTTGAGGGAGAGGGTGGAGAAGGCTTGTGCTTGAGAGTGGTCGTCTGATCGTTCTGCTCTTGTTCGTCGTTAGCGAGCGCTGTGTTTTGAGATACCATTGTCAGCGAGTGTCCAGATCGCAGACGTTTGACATAATTCGAATGAAGGTGTACAATCGTGGCCTTTATTACCTAAATGTACGCTCGAAGCGGGCGTCTTGCTCGCTGACATGTAACGCTCCTGGAGACGACCTGCTAAGTCACCTGTACGCGTTACCACCGTGGCACGCCAAGTTACATGTACATACTCAAAGGCGTACTTGCTCAAGTACAAGTATGCTTATGAAGGCGTACAGGCCCGGATTTCAATGTGTCCAGGTAACGGGCTGAGACAGTGATCTACATGTCCTGCTTGCTTATAAACACCCCTTAGACTCTCTACATGCACGCTTGGGTACAGCGCTCCTGCCAATACCCGCTAGAGTCGGAATGAGGCAGATGGAAGAAGAACTGGTTCCATAGGCCGACATATCATTCTCTTGAGCTATCTCGCAAACACGCTCTGCTTCATCACGAAGCCACCGCACAACAAATCGCCATCAAGCACAAAGACCCATCGCTTTCACGCGAGCTGAAACCTCATCGGCGACAGATCAAAGGAGAACATCAATCCCGTCACCCAACCCTGCGCTCCAGCCCTGAACAATCCAAAGCCCGCCCACGCGGAATACCCGCGTAAGTGTTGCTGCATCTTGAGGGTTCGATCGCGGGTCGTCGTAGAGGACGAAGTCAAAGTCTCGTTCCACATTGACTCGTCTGATCCGCTCTCCGAACGCAAGTCAAGCTGTGCGAACGATGTCGACTTGGGTTGCAGACTCGCAAGCACAGCCATGGAGATGCTGACAGAAGGCGAGAAGAACGTTACAGCCAAGAACAGCACGCCGAGGGCAACGGCGGCTGCGGCCCAGTTCTGTCCCGGTAGTCCCGCAGGTGAGGACCTCTTACCATTGTTGTGATCACGGCGGAGACGGCTGATATCTGACAGGTGGCCTTCCGATGCTGATGGCGATGGTCTACCGTGGCGATCGCGGTAGCGGACGTGGTCGGAGAGACGGTCGTGCGATGGCGACAGCGAGGCTCCGCCATGGAAGCCGGAAGGTGACGCTGCGTGCGCCGTGCCTTGATATGAGGAGGAGCATGCGGCATGTGCGGAGGCGCGAGCTTGGACGTGCGCCGTACGGGTGTTGGTCAATGCCAGTCGTACGTCGTGTTGGTCGTTTGTCATGGTGTGTGGTGGTACGCCGATATTTGTTCTCGACGACAATGGCGCGGATGAAGGTGATGCTATCGTCTGTAGGCGCGGGGTGGTGGTCGCAACAGCGGAGAGCGAGCTGCTTCCTGTTAGCGATCCTCTGCCCGCCACGTTTCGTGGACGGCTGGAGATGCTTCTGCGCAATCTGAACATTTCTGCAGAGAGATCGACGTGGGATTTGATGCCTTCTCCGAGTGTGGGTGGCTGTGTAGTCTGTGATGAGCCTTGTTGGTCGGGCTGTTGAGATCCCGTTCGAATGGGGCCCTGTGCGTTGCGTTCTGGTAACGTGTTGTGCCCAGGTTCTGCGTAGTCCAATTTACGGAGTACTGTCTCCGTTCCGGGGTTTCGGAATAGCTGTTCAGCTTTCGATGCATGGGCTTGGCCGTTCAATGTCGTTCGAGAGGTCGCGTCCGAAGGTAGCATCGTGAATTGAGATCTCGGTGTGGGCCGTCTCGGCCTACCAGGAACCTGCTGCGGCTCCCCATGAGGCGAGGAATAAGCATTGCGAGCACCACTGGGCAACGCCTCTCTCACGCTGTTAGGTTGTTGATCTCCTCTACAGTGTTGTGACGATGTCATCGGCTGTGCTTCGGAAACTTGGGTGCTAGCTCTCTTGTTCGCATCCACGTTTTGATGTGTTGACGCCGAGTCGATTGGTCCGGCGGATACGAAACTTCGCGAAGCTCGCTCGTGGCTGCTACTGTGATCATGATCATGTAGAATAGGATCCAGAAGGGTGAAGTCAGACCATGGATCTAGTATCGGATGCCTGCTCGACAAGCGCTGACCGTCTTGCTGGTGAGTATGGGGCACCACATGGTCATGTTGGAAGTGGTCGAAGTTGATGAATTCGTCCATAGCAAGTTCCGGAAGAGCATTGGCAAACATATCAAAATCCGTGCCGGTGAAACTGGTCCCCGGAAGGAAGTCTGTGTCCATGCCGTCAAGGGCAAAGCTGTTGTCGTATTGCGAGAGTTGTGGCGGAGAGGTGCTTGTCTTTGAAGATTTTGTCAATTTTTCTGGTTTGGCGACTTTCGGTGTTGACTTGGGAAGAGTCTGCATCTCAGCCTGATTATGAGTGCACTTCCGCTTCCGTTTGGCGCACTTGTCGCAGGCTTTTACAATCCTGCGCTTCTGGTACTCGATCTTCTCCGCCTCGGTCATCTTGCGGCGGGTTCTTTGCTTGGTCTGCGAGCTCGTCGACAGACTGAAGACTCCGGTCATTTGGTCAAGCGATGGCGGGCTGTTTTGACTCGAAGTCGTGCTCGATACTTGTCGAGTGAGCGGAGTGGGAAAGACCTGAGGAGAATTGGCAAAAGATCCGAAGTTCGCCAGCTCTGGACTGCTGAATGTGGACGAAGTGGAGCCCGACGCCAGAAATGGCCATGTTGTCGTCGAAGCATCCATCGTCATCGCGGGAGAAGGCTCGGACTGCTCGCGAATCCTCTCCTCGAGCAGGAATTGAATGACTGCATCGCGCATTCGCTCGGCATGAGTCTTCAAATGAGGGAGGGCGATGCGGAGTGCGTCGAAGAGTTCGTCCGAGTCTTTGGGAGGGAAGAAGGATATCGGAGAGGTTGGGTCGGATTGTTCACCAGGAGCGACGTCGCGGTAGACGACGTAGGTTTGCGTGCCGAGCTCGAGTTCTGGGGAGAAATCCATTGGGACGGCGGTGGGGTTGAGGAGTTGGTAGGAATGTAACGGCTGAATCTTGCCTCGACTTGAAGGCAGAGGGAGCGATCAAGTGGGAGTTCTCGCAAGCTGCCTTGAGGATGGCTAGAATACTTGGGAGTTGGCTGTCTCGGAGGCTGAGTCGGCGTGTGTGTATGTCCTCGATGGGAACACTTGTGCCTTTGAGCCGAGGGCGGTCGTTCCTTCTTTTAGAGGGATGAAGTGGTTTGCGCAAGCGGCACCTGGGGTAAGTGTTGACAAGAGGAACACAATGGAGATGTTGACAGGGCAATGGCAGCAGCGTTGAAGTCTTTGCGGACGGAGCGCGGGGGTGCACTAAAGTGTGATTCATACCGACCGCTGCGGACCGCGGTGCCCTCTTTGAGTCACCGCAAAAACGTGGCGCAGTCGATGGATTTGTACCTTTTGGAATAGGTACTTTTACCCGAAAAGACTCGCTTCTGTGGGCTGTGAGATCTCTCAACTTCTGTGGGTTGTGAGATGGGTACAAGCAACAGCCTGACGAGGAAGGGAACAAGCGCGATCGCTTTACTGGTAAGGAACGATGCTCTACCTTACGTCGTCTGTAATAGTTCCAATGGCTGTGCAAGAAGGACGATTCACGAAGCCCCATCGGGCTCCGAACCGGCACTGGATCTTTCACTTGGTTGGTAGTCACGTGGCGCCCATCGAACCAACCACTTGGTCAGGGTTTACGAAGGAGTTCGTTTTCAGTGTTCGATAGCGCAAATAGTACGACCTTTCTAGCGGCTGTCCCTAGCACTTTCCGCCACAGCGATAGATGCACTACTTTCGCAGCTAATAGAATAGAGCCTGCTCTACAATCCTATATACTTTTATAGAGGTAGAAAGCTATATACGGATCTATAGTAGTATTGCAAAGAGGCCATACTCAAGCCTTCTTTTTGAGCTTCTGCTTATTGAAGTCGGCGACCCGCTTCTGCTGCAGCGCCTGGGACTTGGCTCGCTCCTCGGCCAGGTACGTGGTACTCGCATCGAGTTTCGCAACCGTGAGCTCAATCGACGACGCCATCTCACGCCAGATCGAATCGGATCCAGGACGTCCCTCAATATGCACGCCGTGGTCCCGGATAGCGGTGATCTCATCACGTACGTTCGTGAGTTTAGTGAGTGCCGACTGCGTACTGATCGAGGCCTGGCCCAACAGTCCATTGAAGTCGGCGAACAATTGGTACGGCGTCGCTCGTTCGTGAATAGCGCCGAGAATCCAACTTCCCCAGCCTGCTTGTTTCTTCACGTGTCTCGGCGCTGCTGCTGCACCTCTCAGATCGCTCCATTCCAATCCGACGTCCGCAGCTAGTGACTTGTGCGATCTTTGCACGGACGCCAGGCTTTCGGTCGCTTGTCGGCATGAAGCAGCGACGGTGTCCAGCATATTTATAAGGCGTGTGGCATGTTCCATGAACAGTATCTGAACGGCTCGCCCAGTGGGCAGCTCGCCATTCTTGGGTTTTATTCCGCCGACAATGGAAGGACCTCTGTCTTTGATCGACTTCAGCTGCTCTCTGACCTTTGTATGTGCCAGGATGAATCTGTTGACGAGGTCGTCGACGGTTCCCGCGGTTTGTTGCATGTTGTCTATCGCGTTCAAGACTTGGTCGGAGGACTGTTGAACCAAGGAGCTCCTATATGGGTCCCTGAACAATTCAGTACCATATACAAGGGGTGGATCGTCGTCGTACTTACAGTGTCGGATCAGTCGTGCCCATTGTGTACATCGCTGTGTAGACCTCGTCCTTTGCTCCTTGAATCATAAGAGGCAACGCAGCACCATCTGCAAGAGATTCATAAACCGCCGCCAGATCTTGGCGGACCGAGGCAACATGTTCGAATTTGTCGATATGCTCCATGAACGGGACCCAGCCAAGCCCATCTTTGCGCGAAGAGGGGGTCTTGGAGGCTTGGTCGTTGAACCCGAAGTAATCGGATATGACATGCAAAGCCATCCCAACGATGACACCCCATAATGCGAAATGAACCGCCTTGAATCTGAGACGCTGCCCAAAAGACGAGATCCTTGTTCGGGCTCGGCCTAGAATGGTGTTGTCCCACTCGGGCGGGGTCCATGTTCGCGGCGAGGGAAGAGTATTTTTGATGGCCATGTTCGGGTGGGCATGGGTGATTTTCGATGTGCAAGATGAGAACAGGAAAGAGGACATTGGACAAATGGGTCGATGAGTTGTTGACAAAGAATGAGCACTTACATTCCGCATGCGGCGTCGCGTGCGGCTACCGCTTCGAAGCCCGTAGCTGGAGTGCGCTCGGTCTAATTGAGCGGTATAGTCATAGGCCATGAATAGCGATATTGCAGTTTGTTCTCCATCGCGCCGTCGCTCGTTTGCCATGGTCTGGCACGGGTGCGGTGTGAGGGACAGTCGGCACAGCATCATCGTCTTCAGTCTTGTGAGGCAATAGCCGGGACCGCCGAGATGTACCATATCGCCGGCCAGCACGCTTGACAAGATAATGCCAATGATGTGCAGCCGATCGAGGTAGATAGAGTCGAAGTAGATGTCGACGTCCAATGCTGTGGCAGGCATGTTGGGGTGAGGGTGGACGGGACGGGAAGCCGGGAGAGCCGAAGCTGACAAAGCGTAGAAGTAGTTCTATAAGTCGAAGCTGAAGTCACTGGACCCGAACACGGAGGGAATAACGAAAGACATGCCCAAAACGTTCATCTTGCTGTTCGACTGGAGGTTGGTACAGATTCGATGCAAGAGCCATTCTGAGAAGTGATCGAGGTACCTGCACCGTCTGCACCTCTCCTCCTCCGCTTGACACAAGGCGGTCACCTTTCGTCTGATGGCACCCATGCAACAGGATCATCATCTCCTGGACATGTGCTCACATCGCAATGATCCGAGGAAGGATGCAACGAGAATGGCATCTTCCATGATCAAGTCCGGACTTTTCGCAGTTTCGGCTGTAGGATATGAGTGCCGGTGGTATGGTCGTTGTGTAGCACCCTCATCTGGGGCATTAGTAAGTCCATAAGCAGTTGAAGAGACACGGATAATTCGTCATGGTCACCAGAGCAGGAGTACTTAAGATCAGTCAAAACCCTTCATACCACTTCTGTATCTCTTTGACCACAGAAACGAGTTCAAAGCGTCAATCACATCACATCCAATCTTCCACAATGCCGGACTCACTCAAGTACAACAAGCTCCAGGGCAGCCGCATCCTGATCATTGGTGGTAGGTAGCTTGGCTCTAGCTGCATCCAATGCTTGATGACAGGAACACCTCCTAGTCGAATGCATCGAATTGACACCTTGCTGATCTTGACGTCCCTGGGAACTCGCAGGCACCTCAGGAATTGGATACGCAATCGCCGAAGCGGCTCTTGAGAGCGGTGCATCTGCAATCATCGTAGCCTCGTCAAACCCTTCGCGAGTCGAATCCGCCATCTCTCGGCTCCAGAGAGCCTACCCGGAGCGCTCCTCCCGCGCGAGCATCACCGGACAAGCATGTGATCTCTCGGACGCCTCCGCACTGGAGATCAACATCGAGTCGCTCCTCGAATTCGCGTCGGAGAACGGAGCGAAGCCTCTCGACCACATCTTTAACACGGCAGCAAGCTTTCAGGGAATGCGCACTCTCGCTGAAACAACACCCGAGAATCTTGCTCAGCTGTTGACCGTCCGATTCTCGGCGCCGGCCATGATTGCCAAGCATGCTGTCGCAGGCAAATACCTCTCCGCTGGTCCCAGTTCCAGCATCACTTTCAAAAGCGGTTCTACCGTCGAGAAGCCCATGCCCGGTCGAGCTTGCGGTTCTGGAATCGCATCCTCGCTGGTAGGCCTGGTGCGCGGACTGGCGATCGATCTTGCGCCACTGCGAGTCAACTCCATCCTCCCGGGAGCAGTGAACACGGAGCTTTGGGACTTCATGGAGCCGTCGCAGAAGGAGGCATTGGTCAATCAATTCTCGAAGCACACGTTGACGGGCAAAGTGCAAGGTCCAGAGGTGATTGCAGAGAGTTATCTGTACGTCATGAAGGACGCGAACTTGACGGGATACTGTTTGAGCACCAATGGCGGACAACTGCTGTCGCGATAAAGTGGTTGAAGAAAATACTGGGAGTGCTTTCGCAAGGTTAGGTCAGCCGCATCACAGGAGAGCGCATACAGCGCATTGCGCTGCCGAAGAGTCGGGGGGGGAGGGTGCTGCAGAATGCCCGGTGACCATTTCCGAGGCCTTAATATATGCTCCTGCAGATCTCCACAAAGGACTATCTCAATGTTCGCGGTTGGCTCTCCACTACTCCGAATCCAATCCTTCATGCACGAGACCTGGCTTGCCAAGCGTGGGCGTACGGACTTACCGTTGTAATATTTGACTTGGAGCAGTCGGATGCAACGACCTTGATAATACCCCTACCTCTAGTGGAGCTACTCTGCATGTGTGTGCATCCCGAACGTAGCTGATCGTGCAAAGTGCCTTTTCACCGGAATGCATGTATATCTTCACCTCCCTCGGAGGCTCATGTTTCCGAACACAACGACATCGCAATGACGGTCCCAGATCTAACGACCGCAGCCATCGGCGCACTTGCAGCCTTCCTCCTCTATCGGATCGCCATCATCATATACCGTCTGTACTACCACCCATTGTCAGCCTTTCCCGGTCCAAAACTCGCAGCCGCGACGTACATCCCAGAGATATACCACGACATCTTCAATGGAGAAGGTGGCCAGCTTCCCTTCGCACTCCAGAAATGGCACGAGCAGTACGGCCCAATCATCCGCATCAACCCTCGCGAACTCCACGTTCAAGACTCTTCCTGGTACGAGACACTCTACGCCCCGTCCCGCCCAGTCAGAAAGCTGCCAAACTGGGGCCATCGATTCAAAGCCCTCAAGTCCGCCCTCGGTACCAGTGATGCAGCTCTATACCGTCAACGAAGGTCCGCAATGAGCCCATTCTTCACCAGGCGCAAGATCGCAGACTTCGGACCGAAAGTGCAGCAGATTTGCGACCGTATCATCTCCCGTCTCGAGACCGAGTATCAATCGACCGGTCGAATCATCAAGATCGATCGTGCGTGGGAATGTATGGCCACAGACATCGTCACGCTGACCGTCTTTGGCCATGATCCTCGAACGGTGGACAGTCCGGACTTCGACTCACCCACGAATCGGGCGTCGGAGGCGCTCGTGGAGCCGACCAAGTGGTTCACGCATTTTCCCATAATTCCGACCTTGATTGATCGATTGCCGGCGTGGATTGTCACCGCTGTGATGCCACCAGCGGAGCTACTTCTTCGGCAGCGTAAGGTATGTCTCGATAGAAGTCTTCAACCTGAAGGAAACAGGTCTAAAATATCTCAGGTCATGGAGCTCGCTGTCCTCGAAGCGCGTGCCGCACATTCAAAAGGTGAGGGCAACGACCAAGCGTTGATCGGCTCCCTTCTCCGGCAGAATCTAGCCCCTCACGAGGCTACCGTGCCACGGTTTGCCCAAGAAGCAATCATCGTAGTTGGCGCAGGTGGAGAAACGGTTGCGCGGACCATGACCGTGGCGACGTTCCATATTCTTGATAACCCTGCGGTGCGGGATCGGCTGGTGCAGGAGCTCACCACTGCGATCCCGGATGCCGCGGAAATGCCCAATTGGAATGTGCTCTCTGCCCTGCCGTACCTGTCGGCTTGTATTGAAGAAGCTCTTCGGCTCACGTATGGTGTGTATCTTATGCGCATGGCGCATTTCGTCGGATGATTGACATGGAAACAGGGGTTGCCGAGAAAAGGAGTCGAGCGTACGATGGTGGCGACCTGATGTACGGAGATTGGAGAATCCCAGCCGGAACCTTCGTCGGAATGACCAACTACGACGTCTCGCACGACGAGGCCGTCTTTCCAGACTCCTTCTCCTATATCCCGGAGCGTGTAAGTCGGAGGTAGTTGCGAGATCCATCAACCATCGCTAATGGCATCTAGTGGCTCGGAGATCCTCGCGCTCCCGACGGCAAGGCACTGTCGCGGTACAACGTCTCCTTCGGCAAAGGTATGCGAAGCTGCGTCGGAACGCAGGTGGCATACTTGGAGCTGTACCTCGGTGTTGCGACTTTCTTTCGCTCGCCACTGGCTCAGAAGGCCCGCTTGCACGAGACCGACAAATCGGACGTCGAGATGGCTAGGGACTGTTTCGTCCCGAGACCATCGAAGAAGAGCAGAGGCGTACGAGTCGTTTTCGAGCGCTGACGTGAGATGTGCGAGAAATGAGAAGTGATGTGCTGGGTCAGGAGGACAGTTACGTACCTCGATTAAAGCAGGATTGTAAGTACGATGTTCGTGCAGGAGTTACTGCAAGCCTATGCCAGGAGTCACCTCACTCACAACTTTGCAAGACCTCGCGTTCGGGGGACAGAACCTCATGGACTCCGTCACAGTTCCCCAATTCAAATCCCATGCGTTCTCATATTCAACAGAGCAAGTCGCCACCATGTTTTCTCACTCTTCTTCCGCCAACCACATTCGGTGTCACAACATTTTCGAATAATCCACCGCTGCCGTATGCCTCTTCTTCGCCGCCTTGGACCCATTCGGCGACTCGTTCTTCTCCGCCTTCTGCTGCCCTCTTGTCTTACGCGGACTGCTCGGATTACCTACACCATCCTTTTCTACTCCTGCCCTGGCCCCCATCAGTGCGGCGACTTCGCGAGGGAGAGGTTTGCGGTTTGGTGGCGGACGAGAGTTGGGCCGGGATTGGATCTTGTACGGTGTGCGTTTGTTGGCATTGGAAAAGACCGCTTCTTGCGACGGTGGTGGCTTCGATGCGGTTGCTGAATCCAACGCTGTAGGTACAGACGCTGAAGGGTGCGAGAATGAGCCTCCGGTGGGTGAGACCTCGAGATCTGGCTCGAGAAGGGAGTCTTTACGGGCTAGATTCGGTTGCAGTGTGATTCCACGGTCTTCGATCTCTGCCACCTTCGATACAATCTGAGATTGGTGACTGACGTCGAGCTCTTCGGTGTGCAACGCCAAGTCGTTGTTCTCCTCGTTCTCTTCCACTTCGCCGTCATGACCGCTTGCTGGGCGCGAAGGATTGCCAAGCGCATCGAAGTTCCATGACTGTCCAGAAGGTAGCTCGGAGCTCGAGGGTCCCTCGGTCACAGGTTCAGCTAAAGTCTGCTGGTCGAGATCCAAGGTGAGATCGGTCAGAGAGGAGTCATCTCCTTCCATAGAAATTGTCGTGGTTTTCTGTGGCTTCGAACTGCCAGTATGCTCCTCGCTCTTCGTCTCCCTCGCCACGAAAGTCTCCTGCAGAACTTCATTGTCGACTTGCAGCTCACTCTGTGACGTGGTGCGCCCACGCCTACGAGGCTTCTTGGCCAGAGGACGTGTCGGGCTTTGATGCGTGGCAATGGAGTCGACGTCGTCCTGCTCGAGAGATAGTGTACTCGCTCGCGCACGTTTGCGACCTTTGTGCAGTGTCGGTGAAGAAGGAATGGGCAGGCTATCAGTGGACAGGTCTTGCAGCTCTTCATGTGGTCCGTCTGGTCGGCCGTCCACGTCCGAAGTGCGGGCTCTACTACGTTCCATGGAACGAGAACGAAGATCCGGTGCTTCCTGGTATTTGAGAGTTAGCCAAAGCTCACGCAAATGGCGCTTTAATCCGTGGAAATCACTTACCAAGGACTTGAATGTGTCTCCATCTGACCTTGTGTTGACATGACCCAGGCCAGTCAATGCTGGAATGTCAGGCAGTGTCGGAGCTCTTGCAATAATCATAGCAGCTTTATCTTCGTTGTGCATCTCCTTTTGCATGGAGGATCTCAGCTCTGACGATGGTGCTCCCATACTGCCACGATCTGCCGAACGGCTGAAGGCTCTTCGAAGAGGAGTCAAAGCTGTTGTCTGATGATTCGGACAATCCGGCGAGCCGGCACCACTAGCGATGGGATAGTCTTCGTCGGGTTTGGAAGCCGAGATGGCCTTACGAGAAGTACGCGGAGCTTCATCTGGTGAGTCGATGGACGAGCGCGCATAGAATGCGGCTTCCATGATCATATCGCCTTCGTGATCTGCCGTCATACTCAAGTCCTCCGCACCCATGTCGCCGCCGTCGCCGCTGCCGCGCGCCGCGGCGATACTGTCCAACTGCTCAATCTCATCAATGTCCTCCATCAATCCGTCGATAATATCAGCTTCGGCGCCTGTTTCGACGATCGATACGTGCTCATCAAGCGATGTGACTATCGCTGGCGATTCTGGCTTCAGCTCAGGTGAAGGCCAGAAGGCATCGATCTCCTTCAAGCCCTCTTCGTATGATAACTCCAACCATGGCTCCCCGCCTGGTTCCAAAGACTCCAGAATGATATTGCGGTTAAACCCGTCCCCGTCCATAGTCATGGTGGCTGCTCTTGTTGTCGGGACGAATGCGCGTTGCCTGGAGAAAAGTTCAATGCGGCAGTCGCTGTGCTTACGATGTCATTGTAGCGGAATGCGTCGGCTTGAGCTCTTTGCGGCTGTGGCGCGCCCGGTTGAACAAGACCTGCAGACTACAGTACGTCGTATTTGCCTGACTGCGTTTGCACAAAGTGAGGAGAAGTTGAGTTTGCTCTACTGAGTGTGCTTCATCCATGTCCGACGCGTTGAGCATAGAGTGAAGAACGAAAGTTGAGGACATGAAGGTGTCGAAATTGATGGGCGATCATTCGAGACAGTTGTGAATGAAGAGATCACTTACGTCTCCGAACTTGCTCAGGAGGCATTTCCGCGCTGCACCATCCCACCCGACTGCTCTCCACGCTTGTGCTAGCCTCTCTTCACCATTTATACTCACCCAATGTACCATTCTCTTTTCCTGTAGGCGCAGGTCATCTCATCCGTTCTTCGTGCTCGTGTCCCTATGCCTTAGCCACTTGACAACGCCAGCACTTTCACCGAGGGTCCGTCAAAATGGTATGCAATCGCTGACCACTCTCGAAGTGTCTGCTGGGGCTCCAAGCATCCTGCCCAGAGTCAGAAGCTTCTCTTGTCTCTCAGAATCCGAAATCACGTACTTCTTCCCAGCTTCAGTCGCGCAACAGCAGCATAGCAGGGCTGCGGGCCAGCAGAACAGCTATGATGTCTCAATATCGGCTCTCCCTTGTCAGATCCTCTCAGCGTGCTCTTACTGCCATGACGACGCCGACCAAGAAGCCTAGTGTCGGACCAACGATTCTGATTGCGAGATGATGTGTCAGTCTGGTCACCGGTCGATCGAGTTGCAGGAGACGGACTTGACGTGGCATGGATTTTGATTCGTGCCGCATTGAATGCAGACCACTGGGAGTGGGAGGCAGTCCATGGTATTCGTGCTCTTGACGTGATGGGTAGTTGCTGCTGAAGCGAGGACGATGGGTTTAGCGGCGTGGTCTGTCAATACTGGTGTGGAGAATGAAGATTTTGTTGAATTGGAAGACGTGTGGATTGAGAATCGCTACCTAGTACTCCAACGAGCGAAGTGTTATTCACAAGGTGATTGCCGCACTCCACGTGCAGCTGCTGTCCATTGATCGTCGGTGTAGATTGGAAGTGACGACGAGCGGATCCGATCTGAGATCCGAATGCCAAGCCTTTCAGCACGTCCTCGTCCACCTCACCTCCTGAGTTACCTGCTATCGGCCAACGCTATTGCTCTCATACTCAAACAATGGATCCTGACGCTCCTTCATCACAGCCTGTCTCGCAGCCTTCGGCATGGCGTTGGTTTCTGGGCTTCCTCATGGTCGGCGCATGCTGGGGATTGACCACGCCTTTCATGAGGCGCGCTGCGGTGAAGCGAGAAAAGGAGCCTCAGGTCACCCGGCCGTATCTGACAAACCCGAGCACGCCATGGGTCAAGAAGAAGTTCTGGGGGATCGTATATGCGGTCTTTGATCTGCTGAAGAATCCCAGCTACGCAGTCCCGCTTCTTCTGAATGTCACAGGGAGTGTGTGGTTCTTCTTGTTGATAGGGCAGGCCGGTAAGAATCATCTCCAAGCCATGCGATGCTCATGCGCCCATTACTGATGCATCTTGTTTCCAGAATTGAGCTTGACAGTGCCGATCACCAACTCGCTGGCTTTCCTGTTCACAGTGTTAGGAGAGTGGTGGGCCGAAGGCAAAGTGATTTCACGAGGTTAGCCCACAATCTCCGCAACCAGATGAAGTATGACTGATCTTGACAGATACCTGGATTGGCATGGGCTGTGTACTCGGAGGCATCGCTCTGTGCGTGCATTCGAAGACCAAATAATTGGAGACATGCAGCCTCGCATCATGTCACCTTTCCATCAGCCTTCAGGAGTCGCCCGAACGATGAGCAATCATGCCATTCGTTGTATATGCCGAGTCTTGATGGCCGCCGCTATGTTTCTGGAGCACATATCAGTTGCGCGTCACTTGTTGCTTGGAAGACTGACCACGCTGGCCTTGCTCATCATCTACAAGTCTCCACGCATGTCTAAAAGGACCTCATCCAAAGCGGACGACGACTTCGCAGAATTGCTATGTTCGCTCTTCGGACGACCGTGAGAAGATCGACAGAGTTCCGATTGCGCTCAACTTCTTGCTTCCGATGCCCCTTTCAGTGCACAGGATCCGCCCCAGAAGTAGCGTCACCCCGGTTTCTTCTCTGCTGAAAAGCGATTCGGGGTCGGGGTGCAAGTGATCGGGAGTTGTTGCCAAGCAACCAGCGGGATGCACGTGAATTGTCCGCGTTTCCCGTCGCAGAGCGTAATCAAGGAATCTGGTTCGTTCACCACAAAACACCTGTCCCGTGAGCTGACGGCCCTCGCCCGCCTCTTGAGCTGCTAGGGCGGACCACACCTGCGCCCGGCGACATCAACTAAGCTGCGCGCTCTCTTGCCATACCGGCTTCCACCATCGATAGAGGCTCATCTCGATTCTCGGGACTACCACAGCAGATCCAAAGCAAGTCCCCAGACCTCGGCTACATTGCGCCCACGCCTGTTTACCACTGCCGGCCAGCGCCGTGGCACCACCCTTGTCTGCTGGGCTGTCATAGCGAACTCGATGTGCGCGGAGCATCATGAACAACATCTACTAAAACACCGAACATCGTCAGGCTGCGCGAGCCAACAAGGGCGACGCGGGCGATCTCACAATCGAGAAGCTCCTTGTCAGGATTTGCGAAGCTTGCTGTGAGACCTCGGTCACAAAGGTGCTCGATGTTCTGGCGTTTGAGCGCATCCTTATTCCATCGACGCTCGGGAGCTATGACCGAGACCTCGAGACTGAGCGCTCACGCCTCGCAGCAAGTTCGACGGATCTCGTCGAATCGTGCAGGGATACCGCGCACAATGAGTATCCGGAACTCAAGAGGATTGACGAGAACGAGGTGGCCGAGGCCGTGAAGGCAAGCTGGTAGCAAAAGTACCCGGACTCAATGCTCAGCAGTTGAGGGACCACGCAAAGCAGATCGAGAAAAATAAGGCGGACAAGGCTTCTTTGACTCCCAAAGCCGAGCAGACCTTTCACATGTATGCAAAAGAAGCATTCAGCATCCTGAAGAAGCAACATAGTCTTGCGCACAATCCCTCGCCTCGGATCCAGGCCTGGGAGATCGAGGCTGCTTCCATGGCGTTCCTCTGTGCCCATCCCAAGCCCCGTCCAGTGGTGGCCCCGAAGGAGACCAAAAGGCGTTTGCCCAAGACCTCGGATCCTTTCATCCCGCGGCCGAAGGGAATTTCGAAAGGGGTCTCAGCCAAAAAGAACAGCAAGAAGATTTGAGCCCGAGGAACCTTGAGTGGCCATACACGAACGAACACTACTATGACGCGCTAGATGTCAAGCGACGGCTTTTGGCCATCACATGCCAGCCACGGAGCGCTGAGATTGCACAACACCACATCCCCACCATTTGTGAGCTTGGCGTTCACCGAAAGGTCTTGTTTCTCTTTTTGCGTGCTTCCGGCGGATGGCGCTTGACTTGACAGGAGGCGGTCTGGTTGACACGACGTATTGCAACGCGAGTTGTACAGTTTAAAACATGAATCTGACAGAGCGCAAAGGAGACTTGGAAGGTAGAGCGTAACACCATCTTTGTGCCGAAACCAGCCGACCTCAAAAAGAGCCGTGAGGCGCGCCTCAGCGCACGTGAGCAAGCAGATCAAGGAACCAAAACGAAAGAGCCACCCTATTCCAAAACTGGTCGACGTCAGGAAGCGTGGCAAATAGCGCGCCGGAATCTTTCAAGAGCACAGCCTGCGCTGATGATGACTCCACCTGCGGGCTCGGACGAAAGATCAGGCCCAGTCTACGATACATTACGCTGTATTGGCGACATGAGCGAAGCGCTCAAGCATCAAATCATCTTTGGTCACTCTCACCTCCAGCGTTGCAAAAAGAGCAAAGGTCATCACGACTTGAAACCCAAAGACTTGGAAGATCGGAGCATGGAGATGGCAAATCATGTTGTTGGCACATCTACATCATCTCGCGGTTTGGTATGCTTACGAATGGCTCAGGAATGAGCACGTTCGGAATGGTATGAGCCCTGTCGAAGTCTGGACGAGCATATTCGGTGACTGGCACGTTAGGAAAGTCCGCGACTCGGCGGTATTGGCTGATGAGACTTTGCAGGCTCTTATGGGGACAGTACTAGATACTGGAAATCAGCGTGTGTAACACTGTAGATGCACGACGAAATCGCTCCAATCTTCAGCAATACTGACCTCCATGAAGTATCTATGCCTCCACTGCTCGGTGTCGATGGCACTCCGGTTCTCGTACGCAACGATGCAGCTTGGTAACATAGCCGACACCTAGCGATGGACATAAGTTTCCATGCTCTCCGTACGATTGATTGGGCCAGAATAGTCGCGAATGCCGTGCTCATCGTAGGTCCCAGCCCAGTAAAATGGCATAAACCACGTCCAAAAGAGTCAGCTATGGTGCAGCTACATATAAGCATCGTGGAGCAGTACTATCGGGTTACACTACAAGTCCTTGACTGCGAGGCGCTGAATAGAGACTTGTCAGTAAAGTGATGGAACTTCATCGATATGGGTGCAATACCCTCTGGAGATTTCCATGGGCATCTGGCTGGCCGAACAGACCGACCATGTTGTCACCGTGGGCCACAATGAACTGCATGCCTTGCCAAACTGAATCGTGATCGACCTCTGTAGATCCGGATATGTCGCCACCTAGGAACTGCTCGAATCTACCGTCGGTGGAAGTGACATTTCCTGCAAAGGTCCATTGCTCAAATGCGCCATAATCGGGATAGAGCTCCTGTGGTGGTGCAGTTTCCGGTCGGATCGGCTGGGGAGCATTCTGCCAAAACAACCCGCCTAGAGGTCATCAGAGTCAGCGGAATCTGCCAGGCTTCGGTAGATGTAGGCCGATCGACAGCCTAAGTTTTCTTACCCGGTATCATTGGAAGGTCGGCTCCCGGCGGTGGCGGTGGTGGAGGCGGAGGCGGCGGAGGCGGCGGCGGCCGTGTATACGCCACCAGCGCGTTTGTTCTTGATGGCACACGGGCCATGGCCGAAAGGTATGCCGATCGAAAAGCGGACACAGCGTCATACGGAGGCATTGGGACACTGGCCATAGTTGAGATGTGTGTTGTTGGAAGAGCGAGCGCAGCGCGATACAGAGGAGAAGAGTACGCATAGCTTAGGTTCCTTGCTGCGTGTTCGTCGATTGTATGACTGTCTTTGTTCTGGAGAATTGCTCGGTTTGTTCTTAGCTCCGGAAGGTAGTTTCTTCCTGGCAGCCGCGAAGCGCCCAGCATGCACGCATCAGACATAGAACACGAATCAACGACAGTGTTTCCGCGGCTGAACTCGATGGGACGCCGACACTCCGCGCTCGCAAAGCTTGCTGAATTATGCTGTAACCTTGCGGAGATACTGATACACACTGGAGTTACCTATATTACCACAACCTGCTATGGTCATGCAGGACGTGCTTCCCTAGCCATGCCAACGTGGTAATGGTCCGCCATGTAATGGACTTGATTCGCCGCCTGCTGTTGTAGTGGTGCAGACAGATTCTTCATCCCGCGGGTCTGATCGTTGCTCGGGTCATCAACGCCTCCTGTGATGCTTCGAATGTGATTCAGCAGATCACTAGGCGTACACCTGGCGGCCACATCGAGTTCCAAGCATCGTTCCACCACTTCGATCAGCTCCTCGGTGTAATGGGCATACTTGTCGACGTTGCTCGCACGCTTGAAGGTTGTATCGGTGTTGCCATCGCCCAGCCATATTGGAGTGACAAGCCGAGTTTGCAACGTTATGCACGCGTACAGGACGGTTCCGACGCCCCAGACATTGGTCGCTGCAAGAACTTTGCCATCGTCGATAGGAACCAAGGTGTCTCGATCCACGTATGAGCAGACTTCCGGGGCAATGAAACCTGGCGTTCCCTTCCCTTGGTACCACCGAGGATTCTGTGCGGAGCTCTCGTCTGTCCGGAAGGCACCTCCCTAGATGCCATGAGTCAATGATGGTCGTTCTTAGCAGGTCTGAGGTACACATACGAAATCTCCGAGTCGCGGTCTAGGGTAAAGCGAATAGCGGCCAATATCTTGAGCGTCCAGAAAAACGTTGGCAGGCTTCATATCCCTAGGTGAGTTTGTCAGCTGCATTCAAATCTCTGCCGCTGGAGATCAATACCTGTGAACGATTTCTCTCCAATCCTGTGTACCATCTTGATCGGGATCGTTGTGGCCTTTCTCCAGTGCGACAATACTCTCGGCCAAGATTTCAGCGATATACCACATCATCGGCTCCGGTATGGGTACGGGTGGGTCAAGCGATCTATGTGTCTGGATCACAGTATGAAGATCCCTGTGCGGACACCAAGCCGTATATATTCGAAACTTTGCCGGGGTTATCTGGAAGCAAAGAGCAATGGTGTCAGGAGCAAGGACCATTCGGCCATTCTGCCAAGAACATACCAATTCAGGCCTTACTCATAGGCGCTTTCAGTACCACGCATCCGGTACCGAGAATGTTGTCCATCGCGTTGTGGCATGCCAACTCCCAAGGCCACCTGCTAAACTCGTCCTCGGCACCATCATGGAAGCGACGAGCGTCAAACCACTTGGCGTCATCCATTAAGGTATCCTTTCGGACCATTCTCTATTTCTGATGATTAGCAGCATCGACAGGAGCGACTTGGAATTCGTTTAGAACATACGTCTACCACTCTTTGATGGTTGTTCAGCTGAAGCCACAGCCATGATGTCTCTGCGCCGCCTCCAAGTTCTTTGTGAGCATACCATGTGCTGGCTTGCGGTTGCTCCATACCGTCGATATTTGCCGTACGTTCTGTTGCAACGCTTCTCTCCTGAACTCGAAGCTCACGTCGCAAGGAGATCCAAGACCTGGGCATCCTTCTCAAACCGTTCGGATGTGCAGATAGCGGTTGTCTGTCCGCAAGATCCTCCAGAGTTCGAGTGCGTTCATTCAAATGGCGAGCCGTTTCCAACGCAAGATCTCGTTGCTCTGTAGCGTAATCGAGAGATCGCTGATCACCATTTTGTTGGACAAACGTTCGACGCAGTCTACTGTAGGCTTCCGCGAGGTTGCGATTGAGCGTCGCTAGTAGCTTTGCATTGTTAATGAACTGCATGTAGGCAAAATATCGGGCTTCAGTGCATCGGGGTCATCGCCGATCCTGACGACGGCAGCGTAACCACCTGTACTTGATAGCTAAAGGGCTGAATCAATGCTGAGAAATCGCCGAGACTGCATGTCAAGTAACTTTCAATCACCTACTCTCAACTTCAGTCCATTGTACCTTGATGGCCGGTCCAAACCCAAGAGTCGTTTCGAGCCTGCAGACGATGCGTCGCTTTTGGACCGCTGTCTTCAAGCGCCATTCGTTCTCGATGTCTCTCTTGTCGCGCGCGTTCCTTCCGCGTGCTTTCTGTTCGTACTGAATGTATCACGCTTTTGTCTTCTTGATTCCAGGCATCTTGAAGCTGAAGCCTAGCGATGTCCGCTGATAGCGATTCAGTAGGCCAGAGTACCAACAGCGATCACAAGTCCAAGCACCAGTTTTTGGGGCTTTGTTCTCAAGATCGACTGATTGCAATTTCAAACAAAGCAATGCCCCCGGTCTTACACGAAAGAATTCATACGGACAATGCCAGAGGTTTCCAGGGTCGCAAGTCTCAGTCGTACGAGCTCTCGGGGTCATGATACCAGATTATACACAGCGGCCGTTCGTTTCATTCAACAATCGGCCTCCACATCTTCCGGCCCACGAATGAGTCGATGCCATCGTCAGCCATGACATCTTCTGCAAGTCGGCCTGTAATCAGGCTCCTCTCATGCTCGCGACCATAAACATAAAAGGCATCCCAGTTACCGACCCATCGCCCGGCATTCGAACCAGTACGGCCCTTGACAAATCCAGAATTTGGTCGATCCAGGACAAGGAACCAGTATCGTTGATGGATTGAGCCAATGGTGTTGAACGCGCCAGGGTATGCATTGTTGACTCGAATCTCGGTATCTCCCTCATTGTCTGAAGCCGCGGCTGCGTCTTTTGCTTCGCCCTCCTCGATGATCGGGATAGCCGCCTTGTCGGACGACTCGGATTCGCTGTTACTTGGAGCACGCTTCTTCACCCTGGTCGATACGTTCGTCCTTCGCCGTTTCCGTTTCGGCTTACTGGGCTGAGCTGTTCGGTCGTTGTGAGTCGGCAGTCTGAGTGCGATAGTATACCCCGGTGGTAGACGAGTGCCATGCAAGCGAAGTCGTATGTGCCGACTCTGAAAAGCTTCAATCAACAGCTCGCTCTGAGTTCGCATTCCATGCATCTGAGCGTTGTCTTGGCTCGATTCTTCGTCGTCCGTCATCTTCTGCGATTTCTTGTTATAGCGCGGCAGGATTTCATATTCTCCAGTGTCCCAGATGAGGAGCGATCCGGTGGCATACGACGCTGACTCAATCAAATTGTTCCACAGATTGTGAACTCTAGTCTCGATCGCCATACGATTCGGCCTCGTGGAATTCGGGTTACATGGTAGGCCGTACGGTATGGCGAAGCTGATAGTGCTTGTGGCCGAGAATTGAATGCGGAGGTCATAGTGGACGCCTTGGAGTGGTATTAGCCATGGCTGGAATGCGAACTATCGAAGGTCATACCAGAGATGGGATGATCATGCTGATGCACCACGAAGTGAGTGCCATGGCTGTGAGCATTGGTTTTATAGAGTTGCGTAAAGTCTAGAATTGAAAGCCTTGGGCCATTGATGGCCGGTTGGGAGACCTTCGAGAGGCGCTTCACAAAGTAAGACAGGTGGTCGCGAACATGCGCCTCGCCGGCCTCAATGGCGGCCAAGGTAGGTTCGGCACGCTGAGGACCGTCATCGCCCTCGCAGGCGGTGGCATCAGCGACTGATGCGTTCCGTCTTGTCGGCGGAGGAGAGACATCTCTGGAAAGCGTGACCAGGCGAACCATCACTCGGTATGAGCTGTTCCTTCATCTCTTCTTCAAAGCGCCATCGTTGCGGGGGAAGATGAGTTGCGGTGTATGGAGGCCGCATGAAGCAGAAGTGAAGTGAATGTTTCCTGGTCGGCTGGCCCGAGCTTCTGAATCAGCGTTAGACTTTCGAACTTGTTGCGCATTGAGACCGGTTGACAACCGCGACCGAACCCATCGCTCATCATCACCACGAGCAACATCATCGCACGCAAATCACACCGAACGACTTAGCCGACTACTACGAAACAACAACTCGAACATGTCTTTCTCACTTTTCGGTGGCGGACGCCCGCAGCCTTCATCAGCGGAAAAGATCGCCGCAGCGGAAGCCGAGATTGAGATGGTGTCCAACATGTTCAACCAGTAAGCGCAGTTAGATCTAGGAGCAACGTACAAGAATGACAACTGATCTGTTTACTCCTCTAGATTAGTCGACACATGCACGAAGAAGTGCATTCCCAACCAATATCGTGAAGCCGAACTCAACAAGGGCGAATCCGTCTGCCTCGACCGCTGCGTATCGAAGTTCTTCGAGGTCAACATCAAAGTGTCGGAGAAGATGCAAGGAGAGGCGGCACAAAGGCAGGGAGGAGCTGGAATCTTCAACTGATGGGTCGTCGAGATCAGAAGATGGAAGGGATAGCAGCAAGGCTCGATGCATGGGCTGGATGATCTCTAGCAGGATGCTGGACTGGATCCACCGAAGTGGGCTGTTACGGACACGGCAAAATCAGTGGCAGTGTGTACGATAACAGCGGAGGAGTTTTTCCATGGGCAGTGTGACCCCATAACGAAGTGCTGGACAGTCTTGGGCAGTGTACATATGCTTATGATACCCTTCTCTTCACAAAGGAATGCACCTGCACTCAGACTCGGCAGGCTGGTGGATTCATGGCTTGACTCGTTTCCGATCATGCTCAGCATTTTGCGGCTACGATTTGACAATCCAGTACTGCTCCTCTCTTCTCTTGTGAGTGAGCACGACTTTGAAAGAACATTCAAAGCATCATCTCCCAATCGGGCTCTCTTGGCCCAGCGATTCGACTGGAACCGCCGTCTCCCGCGCTGTGCAACAAGACAGATATGGTCGTCATCATCAAGCCTTCCAAAGCTCAGCCCGTCTTCGGTCTGCTCGCTTTGGCAATGTCCACGGTACTGCGCAGATGACCTGATGACCTATTAGTATCTGGCCGATAAAGTAGGTGTTCCTGCTTCAGAGAACTCACCTCGCCTTCGCTATATGCCCAGAAATACACTATACATCCAATGAAATAATACAACGCCGCGTTCGTCGCCTGATAGAGGAGAAGACTCGATAGACTGGCCATCGGTATCCACATCAATCGCACTTCCATGCTGCGATGTATTGCGGTGCCAGCCACAAGTTTCAGCGGCCACTCGTATGCCAACCCAATGAGCCCGAAGATGAGGTTGATAGTCTGGAGAGCGGGCACGGGTTTGACAGCTCCGTCAAAGTTCTTGGTGAGCCAGTCGAAGAAGAACTTGGGCCAGAAGAAGCCTTCCAGTGCGGCAGCTACTTGATCTGGAAGAGAAACGTTACGGATCTGGACCGTTGTTGTGGGAGAATGTTGTGATCTTACATGTCGCCGCTGTCAAACAGATGAGTCGAGCCCAGTGGTTCTTGATCAGTTTGCCCATTGCGATGCACAGCGATCTGGTGCCTGCCAGAGATGCGTGGATCTTCTTTCGCCAGTGGCTATCGTTCGAGCTGGCCGAGCATCATCGTCCACAGAGGTTGCAGTATGATGAGATTCAGCAGCGAGGGCGTGGGCGAGAACCAGGAATATAGACTCGAGGTGTGGACGGTCGACAAAGTTTACAGAAGAATCCGAACATCCGGTCGCGAGAGGGCACTGCCAGGGTATAGTCTAAGAATGATGCGAGCCTACCCGCCAAGATGGAAAACCGCCATGGACTTCGGAGAAAGAGTGCCAAATCTCACCGTACCTTGTCCCATCGCCGCGGCATCGCTCGATTTGGAGCGAGGAGCACAACACAGCGTAAGAGGTGCGATGGGCAAAGTGCTTGCAGGTTCACGTGTTCTAAGCGCCCAACGGAGAGCGAATGAAGTCGACCAGGTGGACAGCGTCTATATCACTAGCGCGGGCGCTAAACTGCGCAAGCACCCCTCTGGTGGAAGCACAACACTCGAATCGCTTTGTAGACGGCGCTTGCGTGCATGTGAGAGGTTGGCATCAAAGTCCCGCACTGTGTACTTTGCCGTGCCGATGCAGGCGCCGAGGCCGTGGCTGGGCTCTCGATGGGTTGTTCGCACCTATACGCAGGCAACTTCGATCTCTTTGAAGGTTGGTGACCGTCGTTCTACTATTCTCCGACTGTTCTCCTCTGCGGTCTAGAAAGCTAATTTTTGGGACACATTCACTGGCTTGATCTGCTCCTTCGCTTCCTTTGTTACTCATACAAAAGCAGGAGACGTGAGGAGGAGAGACTGGGCGAAACCATCACCATACCGAAAGCTCAAGGAACCATGACTTCACCATAGCAGGATCCATTGGAGAGCGTACTGCCTGAATCTACCGGCCTGATCGAATACTGCTCGCCGACATGGCGATACCACAACGAAAGTCATGGCTGGCCGCGCAATTTACCGCACGAAAGATCACATTCTACATCCTCTTCCATGGCCTGCATGTATTGATCTTCATCCTTGGATGGTACATCCAAGCCGACAACCAAAGGCTAGCAGGTCTCAATACCCTGCAATTCAGTGTCTGGTTCTCACGAGGAGCTGGACTTTGTCTCTCCGTGGATACCATGCTCATCCTCTTTCCCGTATGCCGCAATGCCCTCAGACTGATCCGGCCGAAGATTCGATGGCTGCCTCTGGATGAGAGTCAGTACTTTCATCGACAGGTCGCATACAGCATGCTGATCTGGACGATTGTGCATACTGGGTCGCACTACGTGAACTTCTTCAACGTGGAGCGATCGCAGATCCGCAAAGAGGCGGCGGTGGAGATACACTACCAACAAGCAGGGGGAATCACTGGACATGTCATGCTACTATGCATGATGTTGATGTTCACCACATCCCACGCGAAGATTCGTCAGCAGAGCTATGAGACTTTCTGGTACACGCATCACCTCTTCGTTCCCTTCTTCTTGGCGATGTACACACATACCACAGGGTGTTTCGTGCGGGACAGCGTCAAGCCACACTCGCCATTCGCCGGAGGGTCATACTGGAACCACTGCATAGGGTATCAAGGATGGCGATGGGAGCTTGTGAGCGGAGCTTTATATCTGTGTGAGCGGGTCTGGAGAGAAATTCGAGCTCGACGCCAGACCGAGATTACCAAGGTGGTCAAGCATCCTTTCGGTGAGTGAGCTGTAGCAATTGACCTCCTGATCTTCGGCGTACTGACTTCGAAACAGAAGCCGTCGAGATCCAGTTCCGCAAGCCGAGCATGCGCTACAAGGCCGGACAATGGCTCTTCCTCAACGTACCATCGATCAGCGGGAACCAGTGGCACCCCTTCACCATCACTTCATGTCCGTTCGATCCATACATCAGTGTTCATGTTCGCCAAGTAGGCGACTGGACTCGATCTTTAGCGAACGCTCTCGGCGCAGGGCCGGAGCAGCAGAAGCTGTACGACGATTTGGACCCATTGGGAATGTACGAAGTCGCCATTCAAAATGGCCAGGAAATGCCCAAGCTTCGAATTGATGGACCATACGGGGCGCCAGCCGAGGACGTTTTCGACAACGAAATTGCAATCCTGATCGGGACGGGTATCGGCGTGACGCCATGGGCATCAATCCTCAAGAACATCTGGCACATGCGTCTGTCACCCAATCCACCCAAGCGACTGAAGCGAGTGGAGTTCATCTGGGTATGCAGAGACACCACGTCCTTTGAATGGTTCCAAGCTCTGCTCTCCAGCTTAGAGGCGCAGAGTATGAGCATGAGCGGTGTGGACAGCTCAACAGAGTTCCTGCGCATCCACACCTATCTGACGCAGAAGGTGGACGCGGACACGGCGCAGAACATCGTGCTGAACTCGGTCGGTACGGATAGAGATCCACTCACAGAGTTGAGCTCAAGGACGAATTTTGGACGACCGGATTTCAAGCGACTGTTCGTGGCTATGCGGGAGGCGATCCAGAACCAAACTTACATGGCGGGTCTGGATCGTGGAAAGACGGATGTGGGAGTGTACTTTTGCGGACCGAGTACGGCTGCGAGAGATATCCAGAAAGCGTGCAAGGAGGCGACGGTGAGCCGGGTGACTTTCAAGTTCTGGAAAGAGCATTTCTGATCGAGACTTCATGGTGGACTGGCGACGGCGGAGACTTGTTTAACGATAGACATGAACATTGAGAGCATACCGAGCGTGCCCTCGTAACGCATTCTGAGAGTGACTGCAATATGCACTCGGTGCGCGGGTTTGCCCGTGCTCCATCGGCCTGAGCACCGTCCCGTTCAGCGTCGAGATTGTTCATCTCGCGGACTTGACTCCAGCGGTCAGTGCCATTCAATGATCCCAGGGTCAAATTTCTCTGGTGGAGACTGGCGAAACGATGCGTACAACGTCCAGCGGTGGCACGTTCGGCCCAGATCTCGAAAATGCCTTTTCACTTCCACTTTCAGGCATTCTTTCGTTGTTTACCTCGTTCTGTGGTCGACATTGTGGTCCAGAGCTGTATGGAGTAAAGAGTCGCGTGAGGGACTTGAGCACTGATTCAAATCTGCCTCCACTGTCTGATTTAGAGTCGTGGAGATCCATATTCCAGGCAATAAGCGATAGCATGCCCTCTCATCCTGGTCAGCTTCCGGTCCACCCATAGAAATATGGCGATGCAGAACAGACTGGGCGACACGATATGCAACACATGATGCAGTTCAGTTCATACGCATGTGACTTTCAGGCTGCAGTCGAAGAAGGAGTGGTGAAATAATCGGTCTCGGATGTGATCACGTTTGCGCCACATCCAGCCACACGCAAGAGTGGGGTTAATCCTTGCTCTTGTGCATCTGAACGACTGGAGCCGCGTCGTCGATGACCTTGAGGGAGGACCTCCGGCCGTTTCCCGTTATCCCAATCTCCTACGCCTAATCAACAACAGCATTTCCCATCTGAAATGACCTCCGCAGACACGATACGAAAACGCATACCTTACCCACTCCGGTGTGCGCTCGGTGACCATGGTCGACGAAGAGTTCTCTCCGCATACCTTTCTCGAAGCCTACGAGCCCGGTACTTCGATTGCCTCACGTCCACATTCCACGACCTGCTGCTGCGGCAACGACTCGTGCGCCTATCTGCGACACAATCAAACCGCTCTAGAGGGCTTGGAACGTGATGTTTGCACCGCCGCGAAGTTGGGTCAGGTAAGTGTGATTGCCCCGGAACTCGTCAACATTGGCGTGCACTGGTCGTCGGTTCGCAGCGTTGTCGCCGTTGGGCGATACTATAGCGTCTCATACGGTCATACCCACATCGCACATATCCACCTGCTGCATGTCCGTTGCGCTCGTCCCTCCGCTAGCGCACACGCCGACGCTGTACAATATGTCGTCGACCGAGCTGCCCCTGCTGGTTGACGACCAAGGCATACCGTCGCTAATGTTTTCGCTACAGGCCCTCCTCGTGAGGCACGAAGCCTACATCGCCGACTCGGAAAAGGAACGGCGGGCGATGACCGTACACATCGAAACGCTGGAGAGCGAAAAGAAGATGCTGGAGGCACAAAACGCGACGGTGATTGAGGAGAATCGCAGCCTGCTCGACCAACTGGAATCGCTCAACAACGCTGTTGCGGAGTCTGACACCCAGGTCACCAACCTTCAAGCGACATTGCGTTCCGCCCACCAGGAGCTACACAAGCTGTCCAGCTTGGCCTCGCGAACGGAACATCTGGAGCAACAGTTGGCCGAGTTTGAACGCGAGCAGGCGTCGTGGCAGGCAACGGTCGATGAGAAGGAACTTGCGGAAAAGTCTGCTCTGCGAAGATGGCAACATGCGGAGCGAACACTGCTGCATTTGCAAGAGCAGATGGAGCGGATCGAGCGCGAGGCAAAGGAGGAGAGGGAACGGCATGGTGAGGTACTGCAGCGGATGGAAAGACGGCATGCAGTGGACAGAGAGTTGGGTACGGCGGCTGGGAGACTGAAAGGTGCTGCGGCGTCGAAGAGTGCTGGACAAGACGCGAATGGGCCGACTGTTGTGTCGCATTTCGTCAAGGACATTCTACAAGACAATGCAAACTTGCAGATGGGGATCGTGGAGCTGCGCGATATGCTGCAGATATCGAACGAAGAGGTGGAAAGTCTCCGCAGCCAACTCTCTGTTCATCAGCCAGTTACTGAAGATGGTACCACGGACGTGACACCCGCCGCAACGCGTCCACGCTTGTCCGAGGAGATGCGTCGGGCTACCTCACAGGAACTCCACGTCCATCACCACTACCACGCTCCTCCGGCGACACCAAAGACGGCTTCAATTCGGAAATCCAAGAAGAAGCGTTACAGCGCGCTGACGTCTAGTCACTACACACCATCTTCTGGCAGGAGCACACCTCAGCAATACTCTCCGTTGACGCCATCCAACACAGCCGCCATTCTATCACAGACAAGCGCTAGCCTGCCGGACAGTGGTGTGTACGACAAGCGCTGGTCGATGCAGTCGATGCAATCGTACCAGTCATACCAATCCGTGCAATACTCTGACCCAAGCTCGCCGATGTCGACAAACCGTTCATCTTTCATGTTCGACAGAGTGTTTAGCGACGCCGGGCAAGACTCTTCCCGACCTACCACGCCAGATACTGAGGAACCTGGCACACCCTTGTTTGCACCGACGGCATCGAAAAGGTCCTCGGTCAGCTCTTATCATGCTTTCCGCAACTCAGCCTCTCACAGGGCCCGCCCATCTCTTGACTCGATCCTGGACATCAGCACAGAAAACTTGCGACAGATTGAACAACAGCACGCATCGCAGGCCGCCATTCCAGAAGAGGATGAGCTCGCGTGGGAGAATGCGAGCAGCTCGCGCGATGGTCCAGATGCGAGTGCTATTTCTCCGCTCTCGGAAGAACTCGATGCCTTTGAGCGACGACCACTCCGACGTGCCACATCCCACGAATCGATCATGTCCTTCTCAGGAATGGACATTCACACTCTCAAGAACCGGCCATCTCAATTGCTTACATCCCACGGCGCACGCTCGTTCACACCGCAAGCGGTGGTCAGCGGGACGACAGCACACGCCACGCGTCCAGCAGCGATGTCACGGTCAACCATGAGCGGACAGAGCCTCCTAAGCGGCATGGCACCACCGGCTCAACGACCGACTGGCCCGAAGCAAGGCATCGGTAGCAAGGTGGGAGGCTGGGTCTTTGGACGCTGGGGAGCTTCACCAGCATCTGTCGTCAGCCACAGGACCACACTCGCCGCGCCGAAGCTGAATCGTGCTGCGAGTGTGGCATCGGGCAGCAGTACATGCAAGTCGACGGAAGACCCTCACGCGACACCGAGGAAGCCCAAACAACGACTGCCAGGCATCAATCAGTCCGGGCCGATCATGGGTTTCTTTCCGGAGGTCAAGGTCCAGCATCCTCCGATTATGAAGTCATTGGATCAGGATGCGTTGAAGAGCGTGCTGGATGGTTGAAAAGACTGCAAGTGATTTGACGAAGGACATGAACGGCGCACCTGTTTGGATTTTGCTGTGAGCTTTGTGATACCCCCCACCCACTACATAACGATCCTTCCTAGTTCTCTTGACATATTTGAGCGCAGACGCATGACCAGACTAGCGGCATGTTGACATATGATGGGATTGAACCAGATCAATCAAGACATCAAGGGCGAATTTTCCACTCCTTCCTCTTTCGGCGTCGTGCATGGCAACCGTTGCATGTGATTCGGCGCTATACTGTCGCTTCCATCCTTGCACGCTGAGTAAGGATTAGCCGCGCTCAACCATTTCGCGCGCGGTCACTTCATCACTTGAAACTCTGCAAACGCAGCAACAATGTCGAACTGCTGATTTGCACGTGGCAGCACACGAGCACGTGAACGACATGGACGAAACAATGCGCACTGACGGCTTCGACGCCATCGCTCACCTCCCTCCGGAAATTCCCATCGGCGACATCGCGCACAACATCATGGTCACGACTTATCACCAGGCGAGTGAGATCTCTTTCGAAGATTATGATGACTGGCGCCATGCGCCCGCGGTTCAACTCGACTATGCGCAAGCTCGTCAAGGATTCGAAGCAGAGCGTACCATCCACGACAAGTATCAGGCGTGGGGCAAGGTACTTTACGACTGCTGGGGCTGCTCGGTCGCCGAGTGTCTTCCTGCGGAACTGCGCGAGCGCACGCCTTACTCGCTCGCCATGGTCGCGCGCATGGCAGATCTCGCGATCAGGACAGTAGGCGACATGGAGCGCGCCCAGAGAATCTTGCTCCAGCAGTGTCGCTCCCGTCAAAATGGCGAAGGAGGACGTTACGCGGCGAATGTCTTCATCACCTCTCGGAGCGAGGCATTTGGTCTCTCAGCCGCGCTCTGCGTCGAGGAAAACATCGAAGAATGCCCAAACGGCATCACTTTGGGAGATGTCAGCAACGCCATTGCGGTGGTAGCCACGGTTTCACCTGCAGACATCCCATATCACCATGGAATGGAGCTCTCGTTCGACAACTTGGAAACGAACCAAAAGATCCAGGCACGGAATGAAGGTGTGGCCGGTGGAAGAGATTTCGGCACTGCTGGTACTTCTGCACGACCCGAGAAATACAGGATCGGCTATCATCAGCCAGACCAAATCTCTCCTGAAGATGTGAATGACTGGGAGCGGTTGCCCGCGATCAACATGTCGAACAAAAAGAACATGAAGAAAGGCACATCTCATCGCCAATACAACCAATGGGCGAACAGCCTCCAAGAGCACTGGGATTGCTCGATTTCAGAGTGTCTCCCTGCCGAGTTCCGCACTTGCACCCCTTACTCACTTGCATTGCTTGGACGTATTACGAAGCTGGCCTGTGCCACTGCAGGCGAGCTTGCACACGGCCATCGTGTCTTGCGCCAGGCGTGGTCCAACCGACAGCAGTTCGAAGGAGACCAGTTCGCGAGGAAGGCCTTCATCGGCTTGCACCATGCCGGGAGGGGATTGGCCCACAAGAAGTGCATCGAGAGTCACATCAAAGAGTGTCCTCGTGGCATCATGGTGCAAGACGTCATGAACGCTTTGGAACTGGTCAAGGGTGGCGGCAATCCTGCAACTGCCAATCGACGCACAGAGGACGCAGGCACCCAAGCTCTGCAACGTGAAGTGCGCTTTCAAAGGCGGCAAGGCGTCAGCTGGGTGCCCACGAAGGGCCGGAAGCAGGAAGTCAAGGCCCTCGCTCGCGCAAAGTCACTGCTCGAAGAGTACCTGGCCAGCGATCCCGGTCTGCAGCAAGTCATGAGGGCGAAAGAGGATGAAGCGTATCGCCGTGGGTATCAGGATGCAGTGGATGGAAAGCCATTCACTTCATCGACGGGAGTTGTCCTGCCACCCAGCCTGAACAGGAACGGCCACGACGAGGATGACGATGAGGACGATGATGACGACGAAGACGAGGACGGAGGAGAGCCGTCCACCAATCTCACCATCGAGAATGTCCTTCATGACGCGAGGAATGATGCGCACATGAGCCGTGCCATGGGTTCCATTGCCATGCAGGACCGCCGCGATGGCAAGCAGGCCAAGCATAGCGCCAGACGGACCATGAGAAGCAATGCTCTGCCGCTCGAACGCTTTGACGCGGGGGAGCTCCGACAGCTGCCTCTGCCGTCTTTCGATGCTGGGAGGATCACGATGGAGAGTGAAGATTAAGGCATGAAAGCCAACGCTGGCAAGACGGGGGGAAAGGAGCAGGAGCGATCGATGCAAAAGTTTGGCGTTTCTGGTTTTGATGGAGTTTGCAAAGTGGAACGATACCCAGGTCAGGTCGAAACGGAAGGGCAGGAAAAGGATGGCATTCGTAGTCATGTTCAATCCCCGTTGTGCTCCAATCACGCTCTCCAATGTACCACACTTTGTTCTTACAAATTCGGCTTGAACGCATACCCCTTCGCCACGGGTCGATTCGCCGTACTCACGGGATCCCACCAGGGATACGCCGCGGGCGCATCATTCTGCATGGTCCCCTTGAAGTCGACGGCCCGCTTCTGCAAAAACGCCTGCACGCCCTCCTTGTTGTCCTTGCTGCTGAACAGCTCGTAGACGATGCGGCTGTCGAGCAAATGGGCGCCCTCGGCCGTGTCCGGGTTGCGGTACATCATCTCCTTCATCAGGTAGGTGCTGATGCCGCTGGTGTTGCGGACGATTTCGTCGGCGATTTCGAGGGCGCGTGGGAGTACGGCTTCGGGGGTGGGGAGGGTTTCGGAGAAGAGGGTGTTGAGGAGGGGATGTTTGGCCGGGTAGGTGGCGCCGGTGGTGCAGAGGTGGAGGGCTTTGGATGTGCTGGAAACATAAGAGGTTGTTAGTTGATTTGAGGGGTGTGTGTTGGGTGAGGGAGGGATGAAATTTCGCACCCGATGAGTCTGGGGAGGAAGAAGCTGCTGGCGGCCTCCATGACCAAACCTCTCCTAGCAAAGACGAAGCCGATTTTGGCGTTCTCGTAGGCGATGCGGATGTTCATTGGCAAGGTCATGGTAATGCCAATCCCCACGGCACTTCCATTCAACGCCCCGATGCTCGGCTTGCGACACCTGTTGATCGCCATTGTGACCCGTCCCCCGCCATCTCTGTGATCGCGCACCGCCTCTTGCGCGCCCACGAACCCGGTCTCGAGATCCGCGCCGGCGCAGAACATTTTCCCGCTTCCCGTCTGCACGATGCACTTGACGCGGTCGTCAATGTCGAAGAGCGTGTAGGCGAGTTCGAGCTCTTCCATCATTTTCGGGGTGAAGGCATTGACTTTTTGCGGACGGTAGAGCGTCACCAGTTGGATGGGTGTCACTTGTTGGGAGGAGTCGGGGACGTTGGTGACGCGGATCTGGGTGAAGGCGATGTCTGAGTAATTCTTGGGGATGGGGATCTCTTGCAGCTCGGAGGGTGGGATGTACTTGGAGGCCATGGTTGATGTGATTGTTGTCGCGATGTGATTGTTGTCGTGGTATGGGAGAGGGGGATTGAAGGAAGAGGATTGTGAGGAATGAGTGAAAGATGACCGACCTAGAAGGGAGAGCAGTACTGTTTATAGTGGTCGCCCGGCAATAATAAGCAGAATAATGAACTCGGACGTGAGGGGAGGAAGCTGATGAGCTCGGATTGGACCTCGGGAATGTTTGATCACTGGTATGAAGATGAAAGTTGAAGCTCTTCCCCCCCCCAACTCCAACCCCACGTCCCGACCCTAGAACTAACTAACTCTAACTACCCACCCAACAACCCACCCCCCACGGCAATCGCGGGATGGAGAGACTTACTTCGACGACCGATTTGATGACTGTAGGATGATTTCCAATTCCATTTCCAATTCCATTCCATTTCCATCCGCAGTCCGGATGATCCTCAACGCAGTATTCATAGGACCCGTGGATATTCTATCAGCTGCAAAGCGTCTCCGACCATGAGCAGCCGTGGACACGACACGAACGCCGTCATCGGTATGTTCTGCGTACGACGATTCTATGACAACCCACACAAGCAAGTCATGTCGAGGCATATGGGAAGCGGACATGAGATTCCTTCATACGCGTCACTTCCCACGGCAGGATTTCCGAAGGCCCTGCGTAGGTTGTACTACTATACTACTCTGCCAGCGCACTCTCGTTGCCCTGTGTTCCACCTTTTGCACTACGTACGATGCGCCACTTTATCCACCCTCGGTGCCGAACTGCAGTGCCCGATGTATAACAAACCTGCTCCCAGGACGTCATCTACAAAACGATGCCAAAGGTGAGCAATGCTCCTCTTATTGACCACTCGTCAAGATGAGATCTCCCATCATCGCTCTCGAGGAGCATTATCTCTCTCCCGTCGTGCTCGATGCATTCGACGAGGAGTTCCAGGAGCAGTTCAAGGCCATTCCGGATGCGAAGAAGATGCTCAGCGATCTGGGTGCTTTGCGATTGAAGGAAATGGCCAAGGGCCAGATTTCAATGCAAGTCGTCTCCCACGCATGTTCTCCCGGAGGACCCAGTCCGGACCAATGCAGGCAAGGGAACGATCAAATGGCCGCGTCCATCGGGAAGAACAAGGACCGATTCGCCGGCTTCGCCGTGTTGCCCGTAACAGATCCGGAGGCCTCGGCAAAGGAACTGGAACGATGCGTCAAGGATCTGGGCTTCGTCGGCGCACTCATCGACAACCACGCGAGCGGGAAATATTTCGACGGAGAGGAGTATGATGTGATGTGGCGGCAGGCGGAGGAACTGGATGTGGCGATCTACCTGCATCCCACTTGGCCGGCGGAGAACATGATGCAGCAATACACCGGCAACTTCACCGACGGAGCGACTCGTAGTCTGGGCGCTTCAGGATGGGGTTGGCATACGGAGACCGGGCTCCACATCTTACGACTCTTCGCAGCGGGGGTCTTCGACAAGTTTCCAAAACTCAAAATCATCATCGGTCACTTCGGCGAGATGCTACCTTTCATGATCCAGCGCGTGGTCAACTTGAGCGGCCGATGGGGCGACCACAAGCGGAAGTTGAAGGAGGTGTGGGAGGAGAACATCTGGATCACGACGTCGGGGGTTTGGTCTCTGGATCCGCTGCGATGTATCCTCGGCAACACGAAAATCGATCACATCTTGTTCAGCGTTGACTATCCGTTTGAACGCAATGAGAACGGCTTGAAGTGGTTGGAGGAGCTCGAGCAGAGTGGACTGGTCTCTCCGGAGGAATTGGAAATGATTGCCTATCAAAATTCGGAGAAGTTGTTGCGGATCAAGGCACCTCGATGAGACGGGATCTTGTCGAATGCGCCTTGAGGAGAGGTCGGTTGAGCAGTGATAATAAGTGTGCTTCAGAAGATGGAGCGAGGGCTTTAACGAATAGACGAATATGATGACATTGATTGGCGGCTATGAGCGTACCACAGATGACTTGTTATCAACCTACCAATGCCTCATCAGTGAGATGATGGCGGTACGTACATCGTTGATTGATGCCAATGCCAACGCAGGGATGGACACTGTTCCTGCGTGGTTAGCGTCGTGCTAGTGGCAGGCAGCAGAGCGGGTGACATGACTCCACCCCCCACCCCCCCTCTGGAGAAAACGCAACATCGCCGGTCGGTCTTCCATCTCCTGCAACCATCAATCGGCATCAAGACAACCACGAATACCTGCTGCCTTTCATTGATTGCCTTTGCAGCAAAGACACGGCTGAAAATACCGATCATAGCAGTGATAGCACCCACAACCCTCGAAGAAGTGGCAACAGCAATGAGTCGCAGCGCCGCCTTGGCCACAATGGCGCATCCCACCTCTGACATCTATTCTCCATCAAGTCTAGCGGAGGGGGCTGTTCGAACACTGGTCCGTGAAACCCAAGCGAACCCGGGCCCTGCCATCCTGCCCACCTCAAAGACCGCCCCCTGGAGTCAAACCCCGCGGGTCACGTTATATCGCGTCGCTTCCGCGCTCCTTCCTCATTGGTCGCACGCGTAAAGTGGTCGCCTTGCACGCCAATCGCGTCGCTGCGATTCACCTCTCTGTCTGCTGGGAGGGGTCTTTGGTCGGGGTTTCGTTCTTGCTTGACTTTTGTACCGGCTGCCCCGAATGCTGCAGTGATGGTGGTGCTGTGCCGGGATGTAGGAGATTTCGGGGTGTGCATGGTGTCGTTTCGGTGGCCTTCTTTTTTTGCGGACCTCGATGCTGCCTGAGTGGGTCTGCTGGAGGTGCATAAGTATCGCCTGCTCGTCCGCACTCTCGTTCTCTATCGGCTTGGTCATCTCACTTTCTTCTGCGTAGAATCACCGACTCTGACATCTACCATCGCATGGAGTAGACATCATGTTTCTCTCCAGCAGAAATCCGAACAAAACGCAGAGGGATAGTTTCTCATATCGGGCCGGGAAGTCGATGAGCAAGAAACAGCGGTCGTTCAAGGAGAACTCAACCACGAGACGCATCCTCACCCAGCAAGCAGTCCACCCAACCTCGCCGCAATCATCTCCGACAAAGACCGGAAGCTCTCCTTCATCTCCGTAAGTCACCGACACCTCAACACCATCACACCACGACCAACGCTCCCACCAGGAACCTCAACTCCGCCATCGTAACCATCGCCGTTGGCCCACAACAACGCCTCTTCGCCGCCCACGAAGACGTCCTCTCGAAATCCCCCTTCTTCGCCGAAGCCTGCCGCGCCCAATTCTTCTCCTCCCCCGGCAAACGCATCGAACTCCCGCGCGAAACCCCCGAAGTCTTCTCTGCCATCCTCGAGTACCTCTACAAGGGCGACTACACGCCCAAACTCCACTTCGACAAGAAACGCAACACCTGGTCTCTCGAGCACGTCGATGATGGCTCGGCCTCCTTGAACGAAAGCACCATCTCCACCCCATCCGGCGTCGCCGTGCTCAAAGATACCGTCATCTACTGCAGCGCGCATCAATACCACCTCCCGGAACTCCAACGTCTGGCATTGAAGAAGCAAGGTCTGCAATCCGGCGTGCAGTGCAGCACCATATTATCGTCGGCCCGATTCGCCTACGCCCACACCGCGGCGACGGACTCGAAGTTGCGAGCCCATTACCTCGCTCTGATCATTCGCAGTCGGAGCACGTTCAAACGGAGTGGTACCATGCAGATGGAGATGGAAGCGGGCGGGTCGCCGCTGTTCTTTGATTTGTTCGTCGCGAGTAAGTTTCACATCTATCTACATGACCCCTTTTTCACACCCGTGTCGGTCTTTGTAACTGTACCGAGCTAATCGGTCTTCGATTGTAGTGGTCAATCATCTGGTGAGTCGACCGACTGTCGATGTCAACTACCGACCTCCTTACTGCCACATGCACACAGTCTGCTGACTCGTGTGTGACTCCACAGGACGACATTGCCAGCGCCCGCTCGCCGCGCACTTGAGGCACCACAAGCTTTCGCGTTCGCGCATCACTTCCAACACTTTCACCTCATCACGTCGTCCTGCCGACACTGGCTCGTCGTCGCTCGTTCGACCTTGTAACATTTCCTTTGTTCGACTACTATGATACCCTTCTTGTATACGCTGGACTTGCCCTCCAAGCGTTTCCTTTCGTTTCACCCTTTTGCCACACGGTGTTGTTGATGGGTCAGATCTCAATCTTGGACCACTATCTTTGTACTACTAGAATGAAATCAGATTGCAAAGTTACTTGATAAGAGCGATGGAGAACAGATTTCACTTGGCAACGGTTTGGTGGACTGAGATTTCGTGACGGCAATGTTGTTCGATGGTTATTCCATGTAGTCGTGGCACAGACTGACACTATCAAAAGCAATCAAAAGCGCAAGATTTCATTGACTCTATTCGAGGCGTGTGCATCGAATCCCATCCGATGTCTGCCATCGGTGACAGCGCATCTGCCGCCACTCGTGGTGCGCCTTCGATGAGTCCGCTGAAACATGTGACCTATATCTGCGATATGACTGCGACGTAGCGAGCTGTCGAGAAGGTGCCGTGCGTGAGTCATTGCTCGGCTAAAGCACGTCCAGTGCTTCCACATCTGAAATATCCGAAACCACTTGGGGGACCATGCCGTACCGACATCAAGCCGATAACGCAATGCAAGGGCATCGCTGGGCAGCAGGATGCGGTCCCGGATAGATGGGGAGCGAAACGCCTGCCTCTCGGTCTTTGAGATGCATGGGGAAGTCCGATCACGCTTCAAACACCCGTCCCTGGGAATGCTCCACCTTTGCTGAGCACGACGATGCGGCGTTCTCGGGCGATGTATCCTTTCATGAGATTCTATATTCAAAGTCAGCGCCGTAGCTCGGATCATTCGCCTTCGAGTCTGCCTGCCGCGGCAGGTGTCAAAATTCCTCCAAGGTATAACATACCTTGTATATCGCATTTGCAATCAGGCACTCCACCTGATCATAGTCAATCCCATCATCGCCATTGCTGACCTCAGCACCCGAGATCTGCAGAGCCACCGCAAATTCATCCACCGATATTCTTGTTCGTCTCGCAGGCGGTGCCGTATCACCCTCCTTGGGGACCTCATGCCCGGCGGCGAGGAACAGTTTTCGGAAGATGTTGCGGAGGATGACATCCCGGCCACGCTCCAGGGTTAGGTAGATGCGGCGCTTGACGAACTCCGCCTCGCCGCTCGCGAGTGCTGCGTCGAACGCTGTCAGATTTGCCGTGCGGATGGCGTCGGCGATGGGTTGGAAGAGGCGTGCTAGAGACGGGTATTGCGCGAGTAGAGCGGATGATGGCAAGGAGTGGGATGTTAGCAGTTTGGTGGGAATCAGATATGTCAGTATTAGCTGGATGTTCTTCCTGGATTTGACATGACACATGTTGTATGCTGCCGTTAAGTGCTCCTGAGCTGCGGCATAGTCCTCCTCCAGGAAATGAATCACACCGCAGTAATACATGAAAGGGACCTGATGACTTTTGGGGAATGCCGACAGCTGCGGCATGTCTGTGCTCGATGCGCTGAGAGATCGAAGAATGTTCTTCGACAAGGAAATGTGGTTGAGTTTGAAATGCGTCTTGAACAACAAGGTCGCGACGTAGTAGAGAGCCCATTTTCGGGAGTCTTCGAGTGGGTTACTGTACTTACCATGAGCCTATGTCATGAACGGAGAGACGACCAAATGCTGGATGAGAAGCGAATGAAAAGCATGCGTGGACGCAGACTTACCGGTCACCAACGCATAAACCGAAGATGCGATTGATCTGTCGGGCAGCATCTTCCAGCTTTTCGTTCTTGCTGCTCGGGTCGAAAGCGTCTTCCTCTTCGATACCGCCAAACGCAAGACCGCTGTCGCGTTGACTTGCGATTTTGTCGTCGGCTTTGATGGCAAAGATGCGGAGGTACCGACCTGCGACGTACAGGCACGGTATGGTCCATGCGCCAAAGCCTGCCGTTTGGTAGCCTCTGAAGAGTGCATTCACGACATCCTTCCACTCTTCGTAGACTCTGGGCCAGTCGCCGTCTTGGGCACGGCCAACATTCTGCAATTCTTCCGCCTGCAGTAGACTGCCGACGAATTTGTGGTAGAAGGCAAAAATGTCCACCCATGCGGTCGCCTCCTTCTTACTCAGCTGCAGCACTGGATTGAACTGCAACTTGTACTGCAAGTCTGTTCGCACACTGTACTGGTTGATGCCATTTCGGAAGTTGTACAGGCGGCCGGCATCATGCTTCGGCGCCGCGGGCGAGATTGTGCTTGCGAGAAGGTAGCCATTGGGTCCGGAGGGGTCTTCGTGGGCGGCCGCGAAATCGTCAAACAGCGCATCTGCGGAGGAGGCCATGATGAACGTTGGCGACTATGGTGCTGTTAGTGATCCAGGTCGGCAGTTGAGGTCATGCGCGAATGAAGTGAGAAAGATGATGAGAACGAGTTGCGCAGTGTTGTTGTTGTCGCTCCTCCTTGCTGGCACGCCAAGTCTTCGGCGTCTCGGCTCCTTCCGCGACTCGCACGTTCTCCACAGCGAACTTCGACTTCTCGAAATTGCTGAATCCAGGCTTCTCGACTTCACGACTTCACGACTCCTCAGTACTAACCACCGGAACCACCACAGCAGCAGTGAGTGCATGCAGAAGTGCTGACCGTCGAGATTTGCTAACATGTGAACAGATGGGTAAGCCTCGTCCTCTTCTTCGCCTCCGCGCGAATTTAATTAGGATAGTAAGAGATGGAATATGAGAAAAGCATGCGACAGGCATAGCAATGGATAACACTCATCGACGTGTCCGAGCACTGTTCCTGACATATCCACAGGACGTCTCACAGAGTACCAGGTCATTGGCCGCCATCTACCTTCAGATGCGAACCCGACCCCAAAGCTTTACCGCATGCGCATTTTTGCGCCGAACGATGTTGTCGCCAAGTCCCGTTTCTGGTACTTCCTTGCCAAGCTCCGCAAGATCAAGAAGGCCAACGGTGAGATTGTCAGCTTGAACAAGGTGCGTAGGAGATGAGGAGGAATGGGAGGATTTGTCAAGAAGGGGTGGAGGTATTGACAATGGGATAGATCCACGAGAAGCACCCTCTCAAGGTCAAGAACTTCGGTATCTGGATCCGCTACGACTCGCGCTCCGGCACCCACAACATGTACAAGGAGTACCGCGAGATGTCCCGCACCGACGCCGTCGAGTCGCTCTACCAGGACATGGCCGCCCGTCACCGCTCTCGCTTCAGGAACATCCACGTGAGTCGACCGATGCAACTCAACGAGCGAACAAATCCTAACCCACCTTGCAGATCCTCAAGGTCATCGAGGTTGAGAAGACCGACGACATTCGCCGCCCATACATCAAGCAACTCCTCACCAAGGACCTCAAGTTCCCGCTTCCTCACCGCGCACCACCAAAGCACGGCAAGCAGATTTTCGCCGCCACCCGCCCCAACACCTTCTACTAAGCGTATCGAGCGTTTGGTCCATATGTTACGGACGATGGGCAGATTTCTGGGTCGGCATTTGGAGGGCGTTGTGAGGTGGAAAACAGCTAGCTCATGAAATGCAAGCATTCCGCCAGAAAGATCAGACACTCCAAAAGGAAAGACCCCGCAAAGTTCATATTCCATGTATGGGATGCTCGGAGTGCCCATCGTGTCTTCGAAGCGCACTCGTGACTGAGAATTGGAAATTCGAGCTTCCCAAGCGAATTAGTGCGTGTGAAGTGAACTGCTGGTCAATTGTGAAGTACATCTGCATATGAACGAGTCCGGGTCCCGAACAAACGCGCAGTTCAATGCGCAGACTCAGTCTCCCAGCCCGGCGTCCGCCTATAAGCCTGCGTCCCGCTCTGAATCCGCCAATCGTCCTTCTCACTTTCCTTCCAGAAGTTGAACACCATCCGCCCATAGTGATGCAGGACTCCATCGAACGTGACCGTGAACGGACTGACAGCACCCGCGAACAATGCGTCCACCGTGACTTGCGTCTCGTCCAAAGCCGGTGCTTCGTGCAGTTTCGGGCCCGGCTTGCCTTTGCGTCGTTTCTGTCCTTCTTCGATGAGGGCTATGAATTGCTCGATTGAGAAGGTGTTGACGGTGGAGATGTTGGACTCTGGTGTTGGAGTGGTTGAGTCGTCCTGTGGGTGGATGTGAGCAATGGTTATACTGGGCATAGGGCAGTAGAATCGTCTTACGGGTGGAAGAGGCGGATCTTGACGGATGATGGTCAGGCTTCCCTTTGGATGGAATTTCGCTTGTAGTGCTTTGGTATCTTCGGCGTTGATGGCGTCGAAGAAGGACTGAATGGTGGATTTGACGTTGGTCGTGCTGGCGGGTTCTTTGGTTGCTGTCATGGCGAGTTGATCGGTAGGTATAGATTGGGCGCGCCGATTATTGATAAAGGACAAAGGTGGAAGTACTGATTGCTACGATCTGGAAAGATCTCGCGAGACGTTCGTGCATCAGCTTGGTCTGCTAAGCTGTCTATCTGTCTGTCGTGAGGTGGAAGCACGGAGCTCCGACTGCTTCTGTGTGGGGAGCTTTCTGCCGAGCGCTTTTAGGAACTGCACAACTACCATAACTCTCCTTCTGTGCCCACAGTTCCTTGAGCATCTTCGGCAGATCATTGCGGGCTCGCCTCGATTCGCAGGGTCAAGCTATGTCGGTTTTCTAGCGCGCCTTTCTGCGTCCAGTTTCATCCAATGCTCCTGCTCAACCTCCTCAAGTTGCTCGGCTAGCTCGCCACCGGCCTTTTGGATACTGCTGCGGAGATGCCTCGACTTCATGATGGCCGGCAGGTGGTACACCAGCTGGTCCTTCAGTAATTTGCCCATGGATGATTTCCTCGTGATCTTGTGGCCGCGATCCTCGTCATAGCACGACGTGAAGAATTTCACGAAGAGCCCAATCTCCAAGTCGGGACAGCCAGCTACCTGCCGAAGTACCGCATGCTCGAGCTCCGAGAAGCCAGCCATTATGCTGAAATCATAGATGCGAATGTGGTCTTCTAGTTGCTGCAAGAGGAACGGGGAGCCTTCGCGCGAAGCTATGCCCGGGATAGTATTTCTTGTGATGTACTCGATAGCGTGCATAGCTGTCGTCTCCGTGAGGCCGTTGGGATCTTGAATGCATGGCATTTGGTATTGTCCGAACTTGACCGGCAGTAAAAGCGTGCTGTAGAGTGCACTCCGTAAAAGAACTCCTCGTTCGGCAATGCATATGAGCCTCTCATTCTCAGATGTGTTGAATATGATTTTGACCATGTAATCCCGAGATGTTGGCGGTACTTCGTGTCGCGAAAGGCGAGCCGAATCTTCCCGCAGGAGCTTTGGAGGCTCGCAGTCTTCTGCGGAGAGGTTCTTTTGAATCGTGGAATCGCCGCCGTCGTCGTCTTCGTCGCGGTCCGAAAAGATTCTGCGTCTCTTAGATGGTCGAAGTCTCAAGGAGGATGTCAGTCTCTGTCAAGGAAACGCGCATACAGACGTCAGAAAAATGCATACCGTGATGCTCGGTCAGACTTGTTTTGACCCCACCCGTAATCACTGATGTTCTCGTTTATAGGCTCCACGTTCGAGGTCTCGGTTCCCACTTGTTCGCGATCTGACGAAGAATCGCGCACAACGAAACCCTCGAGTGAATCAAGATCGGAGCTACTATTGTTTCCCATGTCTGAGTCGGTACGGTCGCGGTGGTAGACGAGGTTGGAAGCTAGCTGGCCATCATAGCGCTTTCTTGTAGACCTGCGCATCGTTGACGGTGAAGGAATCGGAGGTGCAAAGCGATTTTGAGGCGGTTTAGGAAGTGTCAGCACGACCAGAAGAGATGGCATCTGGTGTGGAAGTCGAAGTGTTGTTTGCCGAGGAACGATTGGAAGAGCTTGAATGAAGCTTATGGCCGGTATTGCCTCATCGGTAAAAGCCTGGTGTGGCGTGTCACGAAGGCGTGGTGTTTGGAGGATGAAGCTGCAAAATCGAGAGGAAGCCTTTGGCTGAGCAAGGCCTAGATTTTCATGTGAGACCGCAAGAAGCTGAAGCACCAGCGACTGATCTGAAGCTCGGTGAGGGCTCCGTAAGAGATGGCCGCTTTGAAGTGAGGGTGTGGGGTTCCTTCTTCATCGTGGATAGCTAGGTATCGTACCCAAAGAGCGACATGGCAATGTCCAGACCTGGTCCGAAGTCATGTCTGGAGCCTATCAACCATGTGTGAATGACGTACACGAACGCACAGGACCGGTCGATAGACGAAGCAGCGAACCGTGTGTCCTCACTTCATTCACATTCCAAGACTCCACAGTTTCACATTTCCATCCTCGCCACATGTGACAGCACGCTTCTTGTAAATGAGCAAGTCGCGGACCACTTCATCACCGTGCGCGCCAGGAAGGTCTATCTTCTGCCCGAACGCCCAAGCTCCAGGTGAGCCGAGCGCAGAGATCGAGAGCGTCCGATTCTCGTTGTGGCCATATGCGATAAGAGGTGGTCCATCCGGCTGGACCAGCACATCAACCACATACATGCACTTCAGCTTGTCCCGCACATCGCCAAACTCGATTGAAGGAGGCAGCTGCTCATTTTCCGAGGCTGTCTTCGCGAGCGTGTGGATGGAGAAATGTTCGTCCGTCGATACCACGTAGGCCAGATCTTGAGCAAGGAATCCCGAGCAGTGCACCGCGGATCGAGGGTTCAGTACTTGCTGCAAAGCATCCTCTTCGTCTTGCTGATTCACATCGAAGAAGGATATCAGACCATCGGTACTTCCGGACATGAGGACATTGGGCTGAGTCGGATGGAATGCGAGTTGCGTGATCGTATCCGTATGAGACTCGTTGTACTGTCTCAGTGGTGCGGCCGGATTTCTAGTGTCGTACACCAGGACGCTAACATCGCCGAGTCCTTCCTTGAGGCTTTCTGTCCCAGCAGCGATATAGTGATCCAGACATGCGAGAGAGGATATGCCATTCGATTTTGGATCAGCCATCTCCACAGCTTTCTTCCCGCGTGGATCCCAGCACCGGACCAGACCATCTCGACCGCCGGTTACAAGGAAAGATCCAGCGGACTTGAGGCAGGCTACTCCGGAGTGGCAGCTCGAGGTAGTTTGTAATGTTTTCAGGCTGCCAGCATCGAAGAGTCGTAGAGTGTCGTCGGATCCGATGGTTGCCAGTGTGCTGTCAGACGACTGTGCCAGCGCGTACAGGTACGTATCGGCTAGAGTGCCTAGGTCGGAGCTTGCGATGCACTTTGCCATTGCGGAGCGGGACAGTCGGAATGCAGAGAGCTAAGGGAGTCGTCCTGCAGTTTATCCTCCCCGGACCCGACGTGACCAATGTCTGCGTTTTTACGGACGGCGGCGAATGGTTTTTGTCATGTTCAGAGGAAAATCTTTGGCGGAGGATGTGAAGTAGAATAGTTCGCCAAGACACTAGAACATCTGCATTCATGAAGGACGTGTTTTAGTTCTACAGAAAGACGCTCGTCGAAAGACACATACCATACGTGATTGAATATGCACATGCATCGTTTCATGCGCCAGACGGTCTCGCCTGTAGTTCTACAGGCTGTATTCACGTTGAGCTGACAGCGGCAAGCGGACGTAGAATAACGAACCAGCGATTGCCTGCAGACGGAGGCTCGTTGGCACGGATCTGACCGCTCCGATCATCCCATGTTTGTCTGGGCCGTGCAGACATACGAAGTCGACCCAATCCCGTTCCTTGTCGACTTTTGAGAACTGACTTCCGTGGGAAGGTAGCCGTGACAACTCTGTCGAGATGCTGTTACGTGGTTACGGGTCGTCTGACCGGCCAGGCATTCATTGACGCACGCCTGCTCACTGCGCACATCGTCACCATCGATCGCATTCCAGAGGCGGTGGAGGTGATGAGACTGTTGTCGGCTGCAGAGGCTTCAAAAAGGTGAGGCAAACGAGGAGCGAGGCCGCCGAGGCATGCTGACTCGCCAATGCTGGTGACCGGACCAATAATTACCATGAGGAGCAGACGTCGGCGGCATAGTAGATGGGCTAGACGGCGGGACGATGTGCACGGGAACGTCAGGATAGACGCAGGAATGTGAGTATAGGCCGGAACAGCATGCGTGCGTTCACGTGGCATTTGATCCAGCCAATCCATTGATGAACAAGCGGGCCACCGCACAGCATGAAGAAAGCAGTATTCTATCTCATGGTGGTGCATGTGAAACTCGACGAACCATGTTGTGATGTGCGAATCTCGCGAGACATGGTCGGGTATATCGACACATGTTTATTAGTATCGCTTGTTGTCGTCTACAGCCTCACGGACTTGTTGGATGTCTGCGGGCAAACAAAGACACATCGTAGAAGACCAGCGCGTGTAACCCTCCGAGCGGCGGTTTGGCCCTGCATGAGCCAGTCTCGTCTAACGAGGTACCCAGCCCAGCCGCTGGCGTCCTTTCCTTTCCCTGCAACCGATGTCGTTTTAGTTCTACTTAGTTATCACTTACTTGCTCTACTTCCTTCCCCCGCCGCCCTCCATTCTTACCTCTCCTCCTACCCTCTCTTCCGCTCTCTACCATCCCCAGGACGACACTGTTCACCGTTGCCGCTGCCGACCGATAATAGAATCGACCGTCCTCATTTCACTATTGATTGCGACTCGACTCGCCTTCCGCCAGGGCTCACGTTCAACTCCCTATAACCATCACCATCACTGCGTCAAAGCGGACAGGCGGCGAATTTTCAGAGCGAACGCACGGCGACCAGTGTCGTGCATTCGTCTCCGTTTGAAACAACAATTCACCTCGACATCCTACGAGCGACTGCGAAAATGCGCCGACAAACGCCCATTGCACATCTCCTCTACAGCTACCTCTTCCCAAATCCGACACCGAACGATCCGCCTTCATTTTCCGCTCATTTGGCCCGGAATCTGGTTCCAGAAGTCCGCATTGAGGTCGCAACGTTCTATGGAGATTTGAACAGCGCGGAGGTGAGTGCCAACAGACATTCCCATAGAATCGGCTAGCAGTTCTAATCATTGACACAGGCTCGCTATCCGGGACTGAACTACTGCTACGCACCACACCGCATGCGACTCGGACGCTTCAAACACCACAAGAGATTGTTCGACGCTTTCGACAACCTGGGCCTGACGTACGGCGAGATTCAAGACTTCTGCTGCTGGGAGGGCACAAAATGGGCTAGAGAACGATACGAGAAAGATGAGGGAGTCAAGGTGGTGGACACAACCGGTGATGAGATTGGCCCATTCGTCGATCCATGGGACCGGCGCGAGGATATTCGAAGACAGAGCATCACTCGTAAGACGGACATCTCCATTGTGGTAGAGCATCAGCCGCGCATCCAAGAGGATGCAGACTCTGCCAACGTAGACGACAGCGACAGGGAAATGGAAGGAGTGGACAACGAGAGCGATCAACCAGAAGAGCTTGCAGCCCGCGAACACATCGCCGAGCTCGTGGAACGCCGCGACCATGCCATTGCTCAGACCATCAATCAGCGTATAATCACGGCGTGGGAGCAAGGCCAGAGTCTCCCACCAGAGCTCGAGCAGTACCTCAAGGAGCAAGCAGATCGCGGTGACACAGATCTGGCAAGCCTCTTCTCGCAACGACGATCAGCGCAGAGGTTTGCGACGACGGAAAGTGCTCCCGTCACTTCTCCGTCACCCCAGGCAGCAGCGTAGACCCGGACCATGGAGCACATGAAGTGTGGAGAACATGGGCGGGTGTGGAACGCGGGAGCCATTACCGTGGTCCTCGAACAGCGCTGTCAGACATCGGTAGCGAAGTTTTCATGACCGCTACGGTCCGGAGAAGTCTGCAGTCATACACCCAGCAGCGTGATGGCAGTCAACGGGAATTGTGGGTACAGGGAGCAAGACGGATCTGTATCCAAGGGACGCAGATGTGCATGTGATGCTCAGTCGCTCGCATTTAGCAAGGAGTTCGGAAAATGGCGCTTTTTCTGGCATCGACCTTTTCGTGTCGCGATCATTTCAGGTTTGCTTTCGAGATAGCTTCCAGGTATGAAGATGAAGAGCCTTTACTACACCCGGTATCTACGGCGCACAATGTGAAACAGAATGTTTACCTCCATGGATGACGGAGAGGCCAACATAAGGTAATATGATTTGACAAATCCATCGGGAAGGGGCTTGCTATCCAGTCCGGGGATTGGGCAAGTCGCCTGCACCACATGCATGTGCTTTGCATGCCAATGGCTCAGCCGCCTCTTTCCCAAACGCATGGGTTGAAATCTCCAAATTGGAGCGGGAGTACGAGCCAATACGATTCTGAGACGTTCCTTCCTGACGTGCATGCCTACTGTGAACTACTTTCGTCATCAAAACAACGTCCATCCCATCTCCATCCGTCCTCCCTCTCCACTCAACCACCTCCCGAACCCTCCTTCACAAACCCTCTCGCAACCATCCCCAAACGCAATCAACTCATCCTCACCACACCACTCTCCCATCCCCATCAACCCAATCCGCAGCCTTCCCTCCCCTTGCGGCGTCCCCTCCGCCAAAGTTGGCCATCCACACGCACTCCATCCTTCGCACCGACATGTTCGCGTTACTCGCGCCATAGGCGAGGTTGTTGGCTCCCATGAACCTGCCGGCGTTGGGCGTGGTGGGCGGGACGATGATGAGGGAGGTGTAGAGGTGGGACAGGTGCTGCATTGGGCCCGGGCCTGGCGGACGCGTTGGGCTTGGAGGAAGTCGATGGCGGTTGTGCGGTGGCTGACGGTGAAGAGCGTTTTCGTGGCGGGTTGGAGGGAAAGGGGTGGTGTGGGGTGGTTAGTGAAGGATTAGGTCGGGAGTAAAGGGGGTGCTTGACTTCCAACATGATGAGGCGGCAATGCCACTCGCGAGCTCGGTGAGGATGGTTTGAGCATGCGCCGTCTGGCCTTCGGGGATCATGGGATGGTGCTGTCGACAATCGATGGCTTTCTCACAACTCGCCTTCACGTCCACATCCGCGCGATCGAACCAAGGCCTGTAGATGCCCAGCACCTTTCTCCTCTTTGAGGATCGTGCGCGGTGGAGGAGCCTGGCGGTCAGAACAGTGCGGACTTGTGATTTAACCCGTCAGGCTGCGCCAAAAGACGACATCCGATCTCCAGATCGACCACGTGCGCAGCAATCGGACCCGCAACACCAGTCGTGGACGTAAGCGCCTGGCCAGCTCGGCTGCTCATTCGCCCATGTGAAGTCTTCAATCCATAGGCACCACAATACGCAGCCCGGAATACGAATACTGCCTCCATCATCATTCCCTTGCGCCAGAGGCACCAGGTCTGCTCCGCCAGCGCAAGTACTGCCACCCGAATTACCACCACCGGAGTGCTCGCATTATGCGGATCCAGCGGCGTCCCGTGTACAACATTACAATTCGTGCCCATCTCATGCATATTCGTCTTTCCCACCAACACAGCGCCCGCATTCAGCCATCGCTGCACACGACAATTCGTCGCGCCGTCTTCACGCGTGGGAATCCACGGCAGAGCCGAAGCACTTGTCATATAGCCGGCTACGTCTCCTTCATCTTCGAGCGCCACGGGCACGCCGTCGAGCGAACCGAGATAGTTGCCATTCTGAAAGCGATGGGTACTCGCAGCGGCGGCAGCTAGGCTGCGCGCTTCTCGCACTTGGATGAAGGCGGTCGAGTGTTTGCCCGGTGAAGTTCCTAACTTGCGAATCTGAGGTAGGAGAGCTTTCGCCACATCGGTAGGGGGTGATGGAACCCGACTTGTATATTGTGGTAGTCCAGAATACTTCCGAAAACGGTCGCTGAATAAATGCTTCGCACTCCAGTCCTCGTTGGCTAGAGCAGCGATGGATCGATCGTCTTCACCTCCATCTGATGCCGAGCCGGTGCGTATGACCAATGGGTCATATCGAGGCTCTACACCATCCAGCGCCGGCCTGTCTCTGAGACTGGTGAAGTCGGCGGTCTGATCTCGACACACTGCGAAGATGACCCAATCAGTCCGACTTCAACGGATGCCCGATGGCAAGGATAGGATGCTGGAGCGAGAGGGTCGTGTACTGACACGGTGGAAAGGTACTTTTCAGCGGTAAGCCTTGATACGATACCTCAGGCAGGGTGATGCCGTCACTTTGGCGGCCGGGCGGTCAAAGGTAGGTGTGGGACATGACTATCGCCTTGTTCCAGGCTCAAGTGGAATGTTGCGTGCTTCTGGGGATGTTCCTGAGTTCCAAACACAGAAAGTTGGCTGATCATTCGAGGATGAAGCATGGAAAAGTCAAGTCGCGGAACAAAAATGTGAGGCATCAATCCTAAAAGGACGTCTGGGTATCCTTGATCCAAAAACGTGATATCCACGTGCATGAGGCAAGCGAAGGGACGATATGCCTGCGAGCATTGCACGGCATCTTCCAGCAATCTGGGAGATGCCGTGGACTAGGTACTGTGCTGCCTTGGGATGATCGCACCGAAAGAGGGCATTGCATTGCATTCGAGACGTCCATGGTAAAGGACAGTCTACATGGTAAAGGACAGTCTACCAGGGGCGTTTGAGAAGTTGATTGAGTAGATTTTGTGGTCGGAAGTGCTGCTCAACTGGTAGGCGTCGGTGATTGATCTGAGGTATCATGCATGTCCTTGAACGTCATATGCAAGCTGTGCTCACGTCGACCAGGAGCGAAAGGAGAGGAAGTCGAAGACGTGTGCATGTGATATATACATTCTATCGTAAACGTGCGAAGATTCCCACGAGTGAACGTCCAATCTCGTTCAGTCTATACGTATGTGACAAACACCTCTACCCATCACTCCAGCAGAACCCAGCTTGTTGCCTTTTTGAACATCGAAACCATGCCATTGACAAGCCATGATTCGGTCTCTCATTGCATCCTCTTCCGTGCAAACGCCAGCAACGAACAAAGTCGTGTGCAAAAAATCCAAGTACGCGTGTTTGACCGCGGTCGATCTAAAAAGGGTATCGTGCAGAGCGAGGTATCCTCTCCCAAATTCGCAAGGAGAAAAATCATCCCAAATGGCGCCGTTAACGCCTCGCTCAATGACACCAAAAAGCAAGTAACAATGACAACAAGGAAAACTTTTTGAAAGGCCTCGTGACTCCGGGACGGAATAGGACGGACGGTTCATGGAATGATCCAAGGTTAGCGGAGGATGTCTGAACACGGAAGCTGCGATTGTGGTGCAGCTAACCGCGGAGTTGAGCAGCGTGAAGTGTCGGCCATGAGCGCGAAACATCGGGATGTACGGGCAGACGCTGAGCCGACACGCGAGAGACCTCAGTAATTCATGCCGTCGTTCATACCAACGAGGCCGGCGCCGGCGACGTTGGCGTTGTTGTTCAAGTTGCCGGGCATGCCGCCACCACTCATCTTCAGCTCGGGATTGCAAGGTGGGCTGTGTTGTCGGTGGTATTTGAGTCCGTTCAAGTTTTTGTAGCGCTTGCCACACACTTCACAGCGATACGGCTTCTCTTTCTCCATTCCAACGGTGCCGGGATAGGGTATCGACGTTGTAGGGTCGACGATTGAAAAGGTGCCGTCCGGATTTTCCTTGAGCTGTTGGTTCTGGTGGCCGTGCTGCTTGTGGTACTTGAGTCCGTTTTGGTTCTTGTAGGCCTTCTCACAACCAATCACGGGACATTTGAAAGGCTTGATCTCCTCGCCCACGAAACCACCAACGCCAGCGAGCCCGTTCAGGAGCTGATTCTCACGGACTCGTTTAGCAAGCTCGCTGTTGCTGTTCACGAAAGCAGGATTACTGCTCGGAAAGCCCTTATTGCCGTAGCCTTGTTTGCTCAGCAACCGCTTCTCGGGATTGTCAATCGTGGCGGACCCACCGTTCTGCATACCACCCATGTTGTTCAGATTCGTGAAGTCCATGCTGCCATGTGCCAGTAGTTGATTGTACTCCAAGTTGCTGAGGCCATTCATTGAGGCGAGGAAGTCGGGATCGAGTTCGGCAGGTGTGCTGGGTTGGGAGGGATCCGGAGTAGCAGTTTGCAATGAAGGCGATTGTGTAGTCAACGACGGTGTGTTGACGGAGGATACGGTGGGGTTGTGCGGATAGCCCATGCCTTGTTGGCTGACGTGCGGTGTCGTTGGGTCGGCTGAGTTCAGTCCTTGACCTTGAAATGCATTCGCGAGGTTGACATTGACTGACGGGCCACGAGGCTGTTGGCGACCAAATTGAGGCTGAGGCTGGAACTGAGAACCGAGCATTTGCGGTGTAGAGATGCCGTCGTCCATGTCCATGTCGTCGAGATTATCAAACGTACCGATCTGGTCGTTGCTTTGGCCGCTGAAGAGTGGTGATTGTGCGTTCATGGGAAGTGGCTGGCGATTTTGCATTTGCTGTTGTTGCGGCACAACGCCCTGATGTGCCTGAGCCTGTTGTTGTACCGATTGTGCTGTGCTGCTCGCATTGGCGGCTCTACTGCTTGGAAATTGCTGATCTTTCGGTGTCCGTCCCATGGTCTGTGTTGGTTGCGCCGCGTGCGCCTCTTCATAGTGCTGAAGCAATTCGTGCATGGAGTCGAGGTGGATGTCGCAGCACACGTAGTCCTTCATGTAGTTTGCCTCCATCTTAGGGAGGTAGGAAGAAGAATGGAATGACGGAGATTGAAAGTTGTAGGGTGATGTGCCTGTCATTATACTGGGAGATTGATCAGCATGCGCAGGATAGAATCGACCGTTCCAGCGAATAGACTTACTCGTCGCGAATGAAGCTGCCCATGGAAATGCCACCCCAGCTCATACCAGCAGCCAAGCTGCCTGACATTTGATAGCTCTCTCTTCGTCCAGTGCCCGATGGGATCTGTCGGGCGCCGTACGGCGTTGTGCTGAGCATGGAGGACTGCTCTGGTGGATTCCGGTTGGGAATCCCTTCAGGCGCAGCCATCATGCGGTGATCGTTGTTCGGTTGTAGCAATTGTGAGGTGAGATTGGACTGCTGGTTGCGCGGCGAAGAAGAGTTCTGCCTGCTGGTGGCAATATCGATCGGAGACGCCGCGCCTGGCATTGCGGCGACTCGAGGGAGAGGCAAAAGTGGCGGTGCGGCGGGAAAGAGAGGCAGATTGACTGCTTCGTCGTCGTCGTGCGGGAAAAGAAGGTCGTCGCTGCAGAAGGCGTCGGGGATCGCGTTGCACTGGCCCGCGGCTTTTTTGTGCCAGTCGAAGAATAGCGTCTCGTCTCGCGTGCGGCGCGGCGGAAAGTTGGAGGATGCGGTCGAGTGCGGAGTGCCGATGGGCGTGCTGTCGACGGAGGGGGAGCGTCCGGACGACGACGAGGTGAGCGGCGGAGTGGGAGGAGTGCGTGACGACGCCAGCTTGAACGAGCCGAAGGGCGACGCCGGTAGATTTAAAGCGAGGTGGATCTCGTAGGAGTCGGAGGGCGTGGCTGTATGGGTCACAGCGCGGGAGGTAGCTTCCACGCTAAGGGAATGATGAACCGGACGGAAAGGGTTACCTGAGCTGATGAGACGTGCGCACGGCGTTATTATTACTCTCGCATACGGGTAGAACGGATACGGCTGGCCTGGCGGGGCAGAGTCGAGTCGATTGGTGCAGTACCTTAGCCGAACAACGAGTTGATGATGGACTCGCTTCGGAGGCAGAGGCACAACGGTCTTTGGTGGGGTTGTCGACGACCTCGTGTTGATGTTTGCAATGATTTGATGGTCGAATTGCAGGCAACGGCGCCGAGACGTGCGTCGTTGAGAAGTGGCAGTCACAATAATATAAATATAGTGTGGCTCGACCGGTGGGAGGCAAAAAAGCGACAAGAGATCACAACTCTCAGGAGTCAGGAGAATGTCGGAGGCGATGATTTGTCGATGTGTGATGGAAAGAGGCAAGGACCGATCAACACGCGGAAGAGCGGTCACAGCTGCCACTATATCAACCACCATCTTGAGTTCTCTCACAGGTACACGAGAGTTCCTCGATAACTAGGTAGCCAGGGCCTTGTCAAGTTGACGTCGAGAGTTTGGGGCCTGTGGTCGGGGATCGACCGTGTCACTGCCGCCGGCCAATGGACAGCGACAACCAGGATCGGATGCATGGACTATGGGCCCTGGGAGAGGGAATGCTGGTCTCACCGTTTGCCCGCCGTCTGCGTGAGAGAGGGAGGCGACTCGGTTTCCTGGGCAGGTCACTCGGTCACTCTTGTCACTCTGTCACAAATCGCCCAATGTGTCAAAGCTGCATCAATCTCTCGTCAGGCTGCATCCGGCTCAAGTGTGGACGCCGGTTGATGCGCGGTGGACTCTGGAAGGCGGTCCGCGGCATGTTCCCCCAGTGCCCTTACAACCAGACAGCGACGCTACACCGCAGGAGCCACACACACGCATCTATCCCACGCTGCAGCCACGCAATCTGGAGTATGTGGATCGCTGGGCGCTTGTCTGGCATCGTCCCCGTTGGCTTCACAGTCCGTCCACGGATCACGATCCGTCTGCGCGGTCCTGGACCCTTCTACAGTAGTGGGCTACAGTCGACCAGGGTGTTGTGGTATTCATTCTGAATTTCTGTCAAACGCAACGCTGTGCGAGTCAAGGAGAATCTCCCGCGTGCAGTCGTAGAATGTGTGGATCTGGTTGTCTGCCGTGCTGCAAGTTCAACCACGTCGTTCGCTGCTTCTTCCTGTGCCCGGCCGCATCGCCGTCAGTCCGCGATGCAGCCCGTCCCTTCTCCTGACCGTCAATTTATGATTTGTGATGGATCGATTACGAGCCACGTCGCATGGAAGTTACCACTCCATCGACGGTCGATGGTCGCAAACACTTGCCCGACCAATTAAACTCTGGCAAGGACTACCCTTGGCAGCGCTCCGTCCACTTTCGTGGTCCTCTTGGAATAATCCTGGGCTTCTGGAAGGGCGCGAGAAGGCCCACACTCGTCACCTTATTTTTACGCCCGTGTCACCGCCAGAGTGGCACCCCTGCCGTTGTCAAGTCTCCACCCCGTCCGCCGACGGCGACGACGATGGCAAGAACATCACGTCTCCAACGCAATGATTGTTTCATCATCAGACACCACCCGGGCAAGATCGCTACATACGTATCTTCAGACACTTTCCTCGATTGGTCTCACTGCTGCCAATTGCCATAGCCATTGCTCTGCACCCGTTGGACGATCACTCCCTTTAGCGAGTGCTGGGACGGGAGATGAGACACGGAACGTTGCGGGGTTGACGAGAAACAACCGGTCCAAATCCCCCCAATCGAACCATCTGCCGGATATACGAGCACGCAGGCGACCGGAATTACGGAGGTTCGAATCAGAAGTCCTCGCCGGTAGTTAGTGCCGGTGCACGTGCCTCACACCACTGTCTGTGCACTATTGTCACCTTGTTAGCTTAATTAACTCTATTAACTCTATATTATACTGTCCGTAGTACTATATAATACTTACTCTTAATCTTACTACCTTATTAAGCTAATAATAGCTTCTACTACTTCGGCCGCTCCTATAAAAACTAGTTAGTTATTATACTCTATTAATTAATATAAGTAGTAATAGCTTACTAATAGCTTACTATCCCCTTAATCCTATCCGATAGCGTAAGAATAAGTAGTACGATCGTACTAACTACTACTTAATTGCTACTCGAGTAGCTATATATACTCTATATAAATATAGTAAACCCTATATATAGGTTAAATAATATACTAGCCTTTTAGAGTAATATTACTACTCTATATATATAGAGGCTCGGAAGGCCGGATATTATAAGGTTAAATGTAATACGAAGCCTAGACTTACTCTAGAGATATATATAATATAGCTTACTTAGTATATATAATATAAGAATTAGATACTCGGGGACTAGAGTATATAAATTAGCTAGTATATCGTTCGATCGAGGAGTTACGAAGAGCAGTTAGCTAAGGAAGCCGCGGAAGTATATACGGCCGAGTTTCGTATTTACTAAAGCGCGTAGCAAGCTTATATATAATGCTACTAGAGGTAGT